>WUQG02215971.1:0-21431 GCA_011317285.2 Androctonus mauritanicus
CGCCTGATGAGGGTATTTCAAATACCGAAAATGTTAGTAGTAATAAAATTGTTTGTGAGAATTTACGCCACTGCTCATCGTGCTATTTGTTTAAAATCCCAAATGTAATTAATATTTAATTTTGAAATTTCAGAAAGAAATCCTTGAAGAGAATAATTTTCTGAAGTTATTTTAATCTTGAACAGATCATTAATCACAGGAATTAAAAAAAAAAAAAACAAAAAAATTACAAAAATTTATATTTGGTAAATTATTCTAGTTATAGAATAAGAAAATTAATAAATTTAAAAAAAAATTTCTTACCTATTGTTGTAAGAGTAATATTATTTTGGAACATATCAGATGTTGCTTGACTAGGTGCAGTCTCTCTTGCATCAATAACTTTTGCTTCTCCTGTAGTTCTATTTAAAAATTTTTAATTGTTTTATATATATATATAAATAAATAATTATTTATTAATTTATTATCTTTATAATTCAAATATCAATAAACTAGAAATGATATCATCTACAATTTGAATTTTCCTGTTCCACAGCATTCATACAAGTCAAAGAGCATTATTAGCTAATGAAATTAATTGAAAGTCTGAAGATGGTCTTAGAATGAACTGAAAACATTTCCAATTAATTTTATCAATTAATAATGTTTTTTGTCTTATTTTCATTAGAATAGCATAAGTTATGAATATTATCAGTAATATTTATTACCAATGAAAAAATATTTTAAAAAATAAACAACAAAATATAGCCCCAGAAAAACCATCTATAAATTAGAATAATATATATTTCTTGAAATTATTTTGTTCTTGCTCTATGACTGGTTTAACTGATGACTATTTTAATGATGAGATAGTGGTAATAGATGTATTAGCCAAATAAACATTATACATTAAATAAAAAAAAATGCTGTGATATCTAAAAAAAAATTATTTCATATAATTTAAAAATAGTTAAATCTAAACTATATACAAGTAGTTCTTCACTTATGATCATTCAACTTACAATATTCTGAACTTGATTATTTTCATGGCATATTGGCTATTTACTTTTTGTTTTTAAAAATGTAGTAAAGCAAATTACTTACACATTGGGAATCTGGGTTCAATTCTGGATAATTTTATACCTTGGAGCCTGGTAAAATTTTGAATTGCTTTATAACTTGAGGACCCAGGATCAAATCCAGATAATTTTACCATCTTAATCAAGAATTATCAAAAATTCAGTAGTCTATTGTCTATTATTATGACTAAAATTATTACCATTTTGGTCATTTTTGAATTGCAATAGGGTTACCAAATATAAACCTATTGTAAGTTGAGGACTACCTGTATTTAAATACTTTTCTGAAATTTTTATGCCTTCTACAATTCAAAAATTAATTTGTTCTACACATACTAATATTTATATTCTTAATATTTTTATAAAATTTTTTTTATATTCTTTTAATTTATGCCAAATTCATTTAACAATTTAATTTGTTTTGTTTATTATCTATAAAAATATTATTTTAATTTATTATCTATTTTTAATTCTTAAGTTATGCTTGCACACATTGTAAGTGAAGATGTTACTAGAATGAATATGTTAAATTTTATCTGAAATATATTATTGACATTTGAATTTTGATACTAAAGGAAAGATATTAATTTTCATCACAATTTCACTATTCTCTTTCTGATAAATAATTGATAAGAATTCTAAAAACTATCATTAGCAGAGCAAGTATATATATATTACCAAAGAAATGTTTTTGAAATGGAAGATCTATTGTGTTCAGATAATTAATGAAAATAAACATTTTTATAATATCAATGAAACAACATAAGATTTTAAAACAGCAAATTTATTTGGTTAAATATACTTTTAGAAATGAATTGGCATAGCTATAATCATGAAAAATTATTTATAAAATAAAAAAATCACTTACTTATTATAAATAGTCATAAAAAATCCTCCACCAAGTCCCATACTGTGAGGATTAACAGCACCATCACAAAATAAAGTTGCAATTGCAGCATCAACAGCAGATCCATTATTATTTAATATATACCTAAAAATTAATTTGATATTATTAAATTATACAGTATTATTGAATTTAACCTAAATTATATTTCATAAAAAGTATTAAGTAAAAACTAAAAAAGAAATGATATTCAAATATTTAATTCTACCTAGCTATTATAGATATTTAATAAAATATATTTTAGTTTTATAAATTTTAATCAGTGAATTTTAAATCATTAAATAACTATAGCAAAACTTACTCAATTTCATATTAAGTTATATCTCCTTTTGTATAGATTTCTTTATCCTTAATTTTTATAAATTATTGTCATAATATTATATAGGTAATAATTTATTTATATAAGGTTTAGGATTAAAAATAAATTTATTTTTTCACAATAAATCAATTGATAATTGTACAATATATTAACAAATAACCAAAACTGAAGCAATTTTAAGTGACCTTATTAGGTCTTAATCAATCAGCGATATCTTTTTCAAGAGAATTTGAAATTCAAATGACTCGTTTTCTACAGTTTTATATGTATATAACTCTGGAAAACAAGTCATTAGTTAATATATATATATTAAAAGTGTGGAATTTTGTGAAATTAGAAACAATTCATTATGCATGTTTATATTTATATTAATGTTTTAATATTGTACATTCTTATAACATTTTAATTATTATGCATTAGTAATTAAAATGTAAAACTGATCAGTTTCATAGTGGTTTTAGCTTTTGTAAAACTAGTAAAACTAATCAGTTTCCAATGGTTTTAGCTTTTGCATTTTTTTATATCTGATTAATAATTTCAATTAATAAAACAATTTTCACGGGATCAATATTCTAGAAGAAATATCACTGTTACTTTTAAATTGAATCATATAAGTCAATCAGAAGAAATCAGATATTAAGTGAAATCTTGCCTTTCAGTAAAACTTATGTTAAAATTAAAAATATTAAAATTATAAAAAGAAAAATAATTGTTGAGTATGAAATTAAATCTAAATGATTTAATTTCATATTCAACAACTGCTTTTCTTTTTATAATTTGCTTACTTAATTTAAAAATGATATAATGAAATAAACAATTTTCTAATACTTTGGATTTAAATTAAATATATTTTTTTAAATTGTAAAAAAATCATATCTAAATCTTATATATAGGTATTCTTCAAATTATACAAATATTTGGGACAAAAAGTTTTTATATAACTCAAATTTTATGGAAATAGAAAAAATAATTTAATAAATTTTGAAATAAAAATTACTGAAACAATTGGATTATTGTGATTGCATATATGTAATATTATAACACCACACTCTACTCTGATTGAATGAGATATAATGCTGCATGAAATGATATATCAATAGCATGATACTTAAGATCAACAAATAATATATAAAACATAAAAAAGGTAATATGAATTTTTAAATATTGTAAACATATTCAGATTTATCATTTACAAATATAATACATATTTGTACTCTACACTTCAACAAAGAGAAAAAAAATTTTGGAAAATTTTTTATGAAAGTTCAGTTTATAGAGATTGAATATACATAAATCAGGGAATATAACATTTTAGAAGTATCTATGGCAATACATTTTAAATTTATGATCATGAAAATTTCATACAACATAAAGATAACTGAATTATGATACAGCAGTTAGAGAAAATGCAAAATTTTTTATTTTTCACAAAATTTTATACTTAAACTGATACATTATAGATATGTTTTAGAAGCTTTCATTTGTGATAGAACTATTGAATCAATTAAAAGATTGATTTGAGCTTGGTAAATGATTTTTAGTTAGTGATAGAAGTGAAAATTTACAGTTTTTTTTCTACATTTTAAATCATCACTTATTTTAAAACTACTTCTGATATATTAGTAAATTTCTATTTCAATAATATAAATAATCAAATTTTCTTTAATTAGTTGATATTGATAAATAAATGATCATGTGTCATTAAATCATCTTTGTGAAACAAAAATTATCTACTTTTTATCCAAGTAATTCAAGTGATATTTGATAATTGGAATAAATATAATTTTAAATGGACTAAAATTATTTTTTCCAGAGACAAATTATTATTATTATTATTATTATTGCATAGGATATTATTCTAATTATTTTTTTTTAAATAAATCTTTTATTTTATGTAAAAGTTTAATTTTCATTAAAATAAAGAAAAAAATTCAAAAATAATTAGATAAAAAAATTTTGACAATACCTTCCAATCGAAGCACAGGGACCCCCATCTGATAACACAGCTGAATGATCATAAATATTCAAAATAGAACTTGATATAGGGAATGATGAATCAAAATATCTTTCTCTTTTTTCTTTTATTTTTGGTAAACCAAGTGCAAGTGTCACAGAAATCATTACACATGCAATTATAATAACAATAACAACAAGAATACAATCTCGCCGTGTAAAATGAGTTCTGAAAATAAATTATAAAATTTATTACAATTAATAAGTATATTTAAAACTTTATTATAATTAATTATATTATATTTAAAAATACAAATTATTATATAAATAAAAATACATTCTTAATATTTATACTTGAATTATTCAATAGGATATTTTTATCAACTATTATATAATATCATACTAGAGCAAAATTTAAAAAATATATATATATATATATATATTTTGATATTCACTTCTTTTATTCAACTTGTTTATTCTCTATGTCATACTTAATAAATTGTTTATTTTTAACAGATATATATTAGAAATACATCAATTAACTGGTAGGTAATCAGCCATCTAGTTAATAATTAATCAGCCATTGCTTGAAAAATTTGAGTCATTTCATTTTTTCCAATGGAATCATGAAATAGCTTTGACATATTGCAATGTTTTACACTTCATCCTAAAAAGTAAGGTTCTTTTAGATAAAGGTTGAGGCAACATTTTCAGCATCTAACTATCATTATGACCTTTAAGCCAATTTTTTTTTTTATTAAAACAAAAAATGCAACTATAAAAATAAATGCAATTTAGCAATTATTATTTTTTTAACACAAATTAGCAATGCAAATAAAAAGATACTTTTATTAAAATTAAATCTGAATTTAATATTTTAACTACTTAAAAATATAAAAATAATTGTTCTTTTTTTTATCACAAACTGACAAAATAAAATTAATTTCAAATTGATAAATCAAATGCAACTAATTTTACAGAATAATCAAAGCTTAATATTCTTAAACTGAAACTTGGAAACATCATGTTGCTGCATCAATGTATGATGTACTGATATAACAACATGCATGTGCATCAATGCTATGATGTACTGATGTTTTAATTTAATAATCAGAAACATCAGAGTTTGGTCATTATCATCTCATGAATGATATAATCAGAGTTTAAAATTTATTTATTGATAATATGATCGCTAAATTAACAGATAATATATTAATTGTATTAATGCAAATAAAAAAATATACTTTTTTATGATGACCTATAAAAAAACATCAAACCTAATAAAATTTCTATCCAAAAATTAAATATTTTGGCATTTAAGTGACAAATGTACAAGTCTGTCATTATTTCACAAATAATGATGATGATATAATCTGTGATTGGTTAAAGCAATTCAAATAATTATTCAAGTCCATGTGCAATGATCTGATGTACCAAAATTATCCCTTTTGTGTCTGGTTCTTATAGTTTTATGTTAGTTACATCTATTACAATAACATGTAGTGTCTTAATAAAGATTAGTAGTGTGAAATCCATAAATTTAGGAATTTTCTGACTTCTGATTTAGGAACTCAGAATTTGAACCAAACTCTACCTAGTGCTTGTCTGTTTCAAATATAATTATATATTCTTACTAACATAAAAAGAGATAATAGAATACAATGGAATATATTTTATATAATTCAAAAAGTCCTAAACTTTTAAATACTAACGAGCATACCTTTATGACTCAACACAAACAATTTTTATTCATAACAACAGTAGCGCTTTCAGTCTACATGCCGTCTTCAGCTCGATTAAAAAGAGATTTAATCGAGCTGAAGATGGCATGTAGACCGAAAGCGCTACTGTTATGAGTAAAAATTGTTTGTGTTGAATCATAAAGGTCTGCTCATTAGTGCTTAAGAGTTTAGGACTTTTTGAATTGTATTGCCATGAAGAGCAGTAGAAATTACTTTAACTTTCTAAAATTTTATATAATAATCAGGGTTTACATAAAATAAGTTTCTAGTTGTGCTGAAAACAGTTTTACACTATTATATTTTTGAATTAAAAAATAAGTTTTTATCAAAACAACTGCAATATTTAAAATGTTCCAATTGCTTCTACATAGATAGTTACTGGAATTATTAGTATGATTCAAATTCTCGAGAGCTTTGCTTTACAGTATTGAAAATACTTTGTCTCATTTAAGAAATATATTAATTTTTTATTTTTACAGCTTTGTAAATTTCTGCTAATGATAAAATTAAATTCACATAAATTAATACTAATGTAGACAGTTAATAAATAATGCTTATTTATAAAATAACTTACAATTAACTCAAAAAATAAAAATTTAAGAATATTTCAGATAAATGATTCAATGTGTTTAAACCATTGAATCATTTATCTGAAAATAAATGATAGATAAATATAGTTTGTGTCTAGGTAAAATAAAGAAAATTTTGGGGGATAAAAATATTTATTTGTTTCAATGGAAAAATAGTTGCAAAAAAATTCGCTATAATCATCTGAAGAACCTTACAATCAAGTGGATCTTGATTTAACCTTGATATTACCAAATATGAAAGACAATGAATCAACTGAAAATATCTCAAGAATTAATCATGATAAATCTGAATATAGTAATAAAAGAAGATATCAATCTGTATAGTGAATTAATATATAATTTAATCTGGGCTGAAATTTATTGAAATTCTGTGTGAATTAACAAGAATGTCTACATTAGATGAACAACTGTACTGTAAAAACCAGGTGTATTAAAATTTTCGGCTACTTACTCCAATAAAAATCTGTCGTTCCGTTTCCATTCTTCAAACTCTTCGGGATATTCAACTAAAGGAAGATGCGATCGTCTCATCCCAAACAAATCACTTTTTGGAATATAGATATATTCGGTAGCTACGATGACAAGCAACATGAATTAGTAGAAAATTTTCCATCCAAACTCTATTTCTGTAAGCCAAGTACAGTATATAGTTTATTGTATTACTTGGCATACAGCCATATTAATGTCGAACGAAAGATTGAGACGTCGACAGATGCCCATTCGCCTGGTTATTTATGTTTCGTAACCTTGTAAAAGTCATAAGATGGATGATTCAAACACAAATAATAACAATAACAAACTGACAACGCAAATTTCATCCGACAATAGCGAATTTGATCGAATTAAACCTCAAATTTTACGATTTCTAAATCAACTCAATTCGATTTTATAGAATAACTTCTCACAACTATTAACAGAATAATTAATTAAAAGAAATTCACATCTCGACTGTACAAAATGATGTGAATCGATAAATGATAAACTTTTAATACTTTCAGATATATTTAGAATATATTTATCCTAATGAAACAAAAAAAAAAAAAAAATCATTAATTATTGATAAACAAAATATAGTGTCGTTAATTTCCATGCGAATAAGTTAAAATTAAATAAAGAAAATATTTTTAAATCGTCAAAAATAAACTTATTCCCACGCAGAATGGTATTTGTTCTGCAAATATCGGAAAAATCCCGAATTATTTTTTTTTATCATCATCAAATGAAAGATATAAATTATATATGACAGACAGAAATCAGTTCAGACTACTGATTTGTTTTTTTTTTTTTTTTAATTTCAGTGTATAAGATCAATACTTTAACCGTCAAACAAAATCCGATGACAAATTTTTCTGCTTCTACCAGAAAACTTTAATCGTAATTTTTTACATAAAATCAGTAATTTTAAAAATTAAATTTGGGAAAAATTTGAACTCAAATAACCTTACTAGTTTATCAAAAGTAACAAATTTTACAACAAATATGTATAAATATTTTTTTTATGTACGCAAAATTGTTATAAAAATTTATTAATTTTGGTTAAAACTCCATTTATAAAAGGTTATACAGATTTATAGTTATTATTTTTTTTTTTTAAATTAATTAAAACTTCAGTATTATGTTATCAGAAAAATTTGAAATTTTGCCAATATAAATAATATATTTGCTACAAATGTCTTAATCTGATCTTACAGAACATTTGCCATTTTCGTAAAATTGTAAATAAAAGAGAGTACGGGTATAAAAAAAATATTTTAATAAAAAATCAATGAGAAAATTTTAAAATATACAAAAAAAAAAAAAAATTATACAAACGATCAAATTTCAAAAATAATATCGGAAAAAACTTTTCGCATTCTGCTATGGTTGAAAATTGTGTAACAAACTGGTTGACCATGTTATATTTCTTTTATCTTTAAATATACTGTACTGTGTATACAACAGGAAATTGCATAACTAATAAAAATACATTTTTCCTGTGTCATAAAATATTGATTATGTATGAAATAACTCTAACATATTTTTTTTTGGAAAAGAAAGTCTATTATATAAATATATTTAATAAGTTTTTGTATCTTCTTCGCATTAGTTTAAATAAAAATATACTGTAATTTATAATTCTGTAAGTAGTTCAAAAACTCTAATTCAGTTTGAAAATGTCTTACAAGTTAATATGGCAACTGCTTCAAATTCATATAAGCAAACAATTTCTGATGTAATTCTCGAAA
Source organism: Androctonus mauritanicus (assembly GCA_011317285.2). NCBI lineage: Eukaryota > Metazoa > Arthropoda > Arachnida > Scorpiones > Buthidae > Androctonus > Androctonus mauritanicus. Next base: position 8,792 of record WUQG02215971.1, read on the forward strand.
ATTTAACGTAAAATATCCTGAAAAACAGAATTAGTCCCAATATTATTATTATTACTTTACCGGAAAGTTCTTCCATCCTATTTAATGCACACATATTTCAGATATAAAGAAATAGAGTAGTGTATAGTACATATACATACATTGTAAAGATTCATTCATCCGTGTATTATACGGATAGATAAATTTTACGCTATTGCATTATAATAATACATTATAAGATCGAAATTTTTCGGCATTTCTTCTGATCGAATTTTAAAACACGAAAACAACAAATATCGAAAAAGTAGACTTTTTGACTAATTAAGAAACATATCTTTCAATGACCGGAAAAAGAATCGTCTTATATATAACAAAAAAGAATGTTGTAATCGTATTATTAAAGCATTCTTTTTTGTAATAGTAAAAGTATTTATAAAATAAACAGAATTTAAAGTTGCTTTTAATTGTAGAATATTTATTTTTATAAGAGTTTTTTTTTTAAAATGTAATGAATACCGTAATGTTTTTAGATCTTGAAAATTAAATTTAATATACAGTACAACGTGTTTATATATATACACACAATATAAATACACGCTGTATTTTGAATTTTATATATATAATTTTTTGTGAAGTTATTTTTTAACAATGACGAGTAAACAAAATTATTCTAAGACAAAACTTTCCTGAAAAAATAAACTGAATGATGGATCATAAATGAACCGACAGGAAGAAACTTACGAGTTAAAAGGTTTATGCTACGTAATCTTAAAACGAAGGTTAGAATAATAAAACTGTCCTGCTGAATATTGTATAGCATCTAAAATCATCTGAAATTTTAAGAAAAAGTTTAGAAAAAAAAATTATGAAGAAGAAACATACCAAATGATGACACAAAATCCTACAAATCTATAAAAGCAACACACACCATAGGAAAAAAGAACGTGAAAATGATAAAGAAGATTTTTATCAAAGAATTTATATCAGAAATTAATATAAAAAAAAGTTCTTTCTGCACGAGGAAAAAGAAAAAAAGGAGATATTCAGGAATAAAAATTCATTGTTTTCAATGTAATATTCTTTATCCTTTCCATTCCAATGAAATAAAAGAATATATGAATTAGATTTGTTTATCTGGAAACACGACAACTCACGTATTTATTGGATAAAACTCATTTGGATTGGATTTGAATAAAACTCATATATATAATTAGCACTAGAACAGCAGTCACTAAACTTTTTAACGGCACACCTATTTATCAGTAAAGAAAAAATAGCATGCACTCCATACAACAGATATGAATTATGAACGAGAAAAAGAAAAAAAATATATATATATCCCTGAAAATTTCTTAACTCTTCCTTGGGGATCGCTACTCTAGAAGTCCAAGACTATTGAAAATGGTCGATATCGATTCAATATTATCAGTTCAATAAGAGAGAAGATATCACTCGTTTTGGGGCAGTATCGCAGATTAGTATCATACAATCTGAAACGAACTATATGCGTATAATATTGAGACCTTCAAGGGAATCAATCCTACTGAAAATGATCGATATTCGTTCGTATCAGGTCATCCCAAAAATAATGTCTTTTTTTAATACTGTACTTGTTCAAACATGTCTCAGCTTGTCTAAACATGAATTTTTACATGAGTTTTCACAACGTTGGAAGTGTGTTATTGATTCAAATGGAGAATATATACTTGATTAAATTAGCAAATGATTTATTTTTTATATTCTTTCAAAACTTAACGCTAAAAACATTACTTTTAGGATGACTTGATAATTTTCAAAACGATATACAATATTACGTAAATATTGTCCAAGTTGTGTCAAATTCGCAAATATTATTGGGATATACTAAATGATAATCTCCGTTGAAAATGAACAAAATCGATTCTCTTAATACACAATAATAAATGAGTCAAAATGGTTGAACGATGCGGTCTCTATGAAAGAAAAGAAAAACAGCTTTTTTTTTTTTGTTTTATTAAATCGATCTGAAACTTTAAATTTGATAATATGTGTACTATTAAATATTTTTCTTGAATATAAATATCGTGTTATATTATTAACCTACATCGAAAGTTACAGCATGTTGAATTTTAACTGCAATGATCTTTGTAATAATTAATGACTACCAATGGTGACTACAGTACTATACTTACGACCACTGCTGTGCCACGACTTAATAATAATAATTTAAAAAAATCTTATTTATATTTCGAAAGTTTACGAATTTGAAAATAAAATTCGGAGAACTAATAAAAAATTTTCGAGAGAGATTATTATTATTTCGATTTGTTGGCCAGCAGTTATTTTCGATAGATTGCTAAAAATCGTACTAACATTTTTTTACGTATTTTCACAAAACTCGAAATTTATGAAATGATGTTTGTAAAGACAGTAGAGTTTGTACTTTGCACAGTTACAACATAAAACAATTCTTACTTCGAAATATGTTCATAGTGCTCCCCATTACATGATGCTGAAGATAGATCGAAACAACCGTGAACCATAATTTCTAATTCTTGACAATCTATAAAATCGGTCCTCTTTAGACTACGTAATAATTAGATTTCGATGCTCGAAAATTATATTTAGAAATTTAGAATTATCTAATTTTCATTTAAAGTTGACTCATATTAGTTGGTACTAGCAGGAAATGGCGTAATTTACGCCCTTTATGCAACTAACTTTAGATTTTGACCTATAGACGATAACCAAAATTACTGTTTAAGTAAAAATTTCTGTAATCTTAAATAATAATGTATATAGAACAACCAAATCGGATGCTAAATATGAGATATTGATGCCCACGTTCACACGATCTATAATAAAACTCCACATATATTAATCTTATCAATGATTTAGTATTATTTATTTATTTATTCCAACGTAACTTAAAGCTATATAAGAGGAAAATATTATGCCGCATTATACACTTCTGAGAAAAGCTACTCGCTGATTATGAGGATCAAATGAAGGAGAAATATTTAAGAAAGAATTTTTAAACACAAATGAAAGTTGAAACTTCCTCCAATTTAGCAAACAGGCAAGTAAAAATTTTATTCATTTAATAATTATTAACTTATTCATCGTTGAAAAAAATGGAAAATCATCGCTGTTTATATAACAAAAGAAAAATAACGCTTTTATATACAGTACAATTCTGACTCGTATGTTCGTTTTATTTAAGAATTAGTTTTTTCTTGGCCCATAGTTCACTTTTGTAGCCAGTAAAACCTGTATATATTATTCTGCAACGTTGATCCTGTAAAAATGTCCTCTAGTTATGTTTAAAATTGAGAAGTTAAGATTCGTATATACCAGTTAGCCCCTGGCCATTACATGCACAAATACACCAAAACACAAATTTTTCTTATTAGTCAAATTTGAGCTTTTTCATTTATTTAGAACATCCTTGTATACAATGCTTTTGCTTGTTTTCTTTCTCCAGACTAAACTTTTAAATTTTCTTTACACGAAATTGGCTATTAAAACTATCGATTCAGTTATATAACCCGGAATAATTATAATTATTATTTTAAAATAAAAATAATTATAATTCCTGAAATAAATTAATTATTATTTAAATGCAACATTTATGTAGCCTCGGCGCGCCGATTGCAAACCGAATCCTCGGGCCGGGAAACAGCCAACATTTTTCGACCGAAAAAACCAAAAATTGAAGTTAAATAACAAAAAAAAAGTATACAAGCATAAATAGGAAGTAAACTATGGAAATTAAAATAAAATTTATAATGAGATTGGAATTTAGTTTTCTAAAAAACGCCATTAAAGATTCGACAGGAAAATATTGATGGAAAATACTAAATGGCAGTACTTCCGGTTCCGAAAGTTCGCACATGCGCAGAAATATGGATTTCACACGCTTATTCCTTTATTATATGATGGTGATGGCGATATTTTGATAAATTTTATACTTATATGTAACCATTCTTTTAATAGATAGCAAAGCATTTTATCACAAATTTTAGGAAAGATGAGAAAAAATTTGTGGAGAATGATATCAGACTTCTACAATAACAAATGTAATTCGTGATAAGCATACATTGAAGAAAACGGATTTATGAAGAGTATTTTTATTGAATGCCAAAACTCTTCTCACCATTCAGAATTTTAAAATTTTCACTATTGAGAATATGATAGAGTTTATCTTAATTATCTTCGTCTACATTTCTCTAAATGTAGGACTGTTTTATATTTTGATTATTCATTCATTGAAGTTGACTTTTGTTTATTAACAAAGCGCATCATTTAAATTTTGTCTTTAAAGTTCTTTGAATGGATCAACCGTTTAATATCTTTCCAGATAGAAAGCGAAATAAGGTAGAGAAAAATCAATGATAAGAGATCAAATTCGAATTTGATTTAAGCATTTATAACATTATATATGAATGAATGAGCCGAGTTATTCAACATCACTTTCCTTTTTTTCAAACAAAAAAAAAATTAAAGATAGTAAATATCTGATAAATAAATACCATTTCTTAAATCGCTGTGTTGGAACAAAATTATCATCATAATTTATGAGTCATCTAAATTTTTTCAGATTAATAAAATATCGGATTCGATCTTTGCTATCTATACTTATCACTGCGATGATCATCTCTTTTTATCTGATTCGTATCAAAAATCGCACTTGATAAAAAACTGCAAATCATAAAATAATAATAATAATAATAATAATAAATGGATAGAATTCAAAGGTTATAAATTTCAGAAAAAACCACCATGTTTTTGCTATTCCAAGCAGAGTATGGTGGATGGCTATATTGTAATTTTTCTAGATATATTACTGTTTAATTATCAAATTCATTATTAAAATTTTAAAGATAATGAAAACTTTCCTTGAATCAAAATCGAATAATTCATTTAGCCAGTTAATAAATATATACTTTAATAAGAGTTTTATTTTTCTTTTCACTGCGTTATTAAAAATACATCAGCCTCATCCATTAAATTTTTATACAGTAATTATAGTTAAACAATCGTCACATTCAATCAATCTCTCGAAAACATTAGATTTTTATTTTTTTCACTTTTTTCCATTCAAAATGACTATTTATGGTACAATATTTTCAATAACTTATTGAAAATATTGAAGAATGAGAAAAATTCATTAATGGAAGAATGAGAAAAATTTTACTGAAGTCAAGAAAATAGAATAATTATTCAAGTTTTTCCATTTTCAAAATGATGATAAATTTCGAATATAGAGAAAAAAAAAAAAAAAAATAATAATAACAGAAGCGACTTCAACCAACATCTACAATAATAAAAGAATATCTCTAGAGAAAATTGATTTTTTTTTTTTTGCAGTTTTCATTTTTTCTAATAGGACTTTCAAATAAAAGGAAGATTGGCATGAATGATCTTCAAAAATGGGAAAATAAACAAAGCAATAAGTAAATCTATTTTCGAGAGTTTCCACAATAATGCTGCCAAATGATATTTTTATGAAATTTATTATTTCTTGATTATATGATTTAAAAATCTTCAATAAATTAATTTAAAATACTTTATTAGAAACAACACTAATCATAAATATTATACTTTTACACTTAATATTTAAGGTATTATTCACTAAACAAACAAAGTATTACAAGAGGACACACAGCCTTCAAATTTATTCGAGAAACTTCATTAATTCATTTATATTTCCATACACTAACATTATATTTTAGTTACATCTAAGAATATATTTATAGGCCAATGAATATCTCCAAATATAGAAACATTTATATATATATATATATATATGATCATAATAGCTCGAACATTATAGAAAATGGCTTTGACTCGTTTCGTTACAATGCATTCGAGCGTACATTTCTATGATCTAAAAAAACAATTGCGTACACGCTATTTGCATGATATGTAAATCTAACTTGCAAGAAAAGCAAACAGTCAAAAATTACGGATTTTTGAGCGTAGGTCTAATATTATATGTACACGAGGGGAGAAATGCAAATTTGCATTCACAAATGCTCCTAAAACATGAGTTTCAAAATTTGTTTAATACAGTACAAACAATTACAAAATATGCAACTGTTATTGCTATGATTTCTAAAATAAAAATTTCAAAATCAAAAATTGCCAATTATAAATTATCGCCCAATTATCATAGTTTTATGCATCATACTGCGTCCTACATTTTGCATGGCTAGTTTCAAAGTTTTGAATTATAAATAATCTTTATGGATAAAGATAAATTGTATGGAATTCACTATTTAATATGTATAATTATAATTGCATGTACAAACAGTTGTGAGGTAGACTTGCAAAAACTTATAACACGACTAATTAATGTTAATCCTATTAATGTTTCATAAATTTGCATTATTGATAACATTAGTATACAAGTGAAGCGAATGGTGTATCTTTCAATACACCTGATGTTTATATTTTTACAAATTTTATCTTGTTCCGAATCCTTGATTAAATACTTGATATATCTTTAAATCGATCATTTTCAGAAGCACTCATAAGAAAAGAATGTTCAAACTAAAAAATTATGTTATTATTCTGTCTAGTATTCTGTTAGAATAATTTTATTAGTTCTCTGCACTGTAGTATCTCTCTCCTCCATTAATTCTCTATTTAATTGATATATATTTTAACGCTTATCATAATCCGTACAGTATAAAATTAGTAGTAAAGTTTTATACTAACTTCTAACCATTAATTTATAAAAGCTGGGTTGTTTATGTTTAAGCATTTTCATCAATCTGAACAAAAGTTTTTTATGGACAAGTACATTATAAAAATTTCTGCTCATCTGGCTAGAACCAGAATTTTTATATATTTGTAATGTAAACAATTATTTAACTATAGAAACAATGCAATATGTTCAAAAATACATCTACTAACACATTGATTCTATTTTAAATTTAGAAATGTTATTTTTAAAGACTAAAAATACTATTGGAGTCATATTACTTGCAATATTATTGATGCGAATATGTCAAAGGAAGAAATTATAATTTTTTTTGCAACAATATATATTATTTATTTATTCATAATATGGAAACAAACAATATACTGTACTATAATGCAAGTAATTTTATAAAAATCGAGTATGTCGACATAAGTATTGATTTTAAATTTATAAAAAACTTTATATATAGATGTAAGTCTCTTTCAAGATGTAATCATGACAGCAAATCAATGCATGTAATATATACTGTGTACAATATACAAATTTATGCATATTACGCAATGTGTTAATCACTACGCCATTAAAATAGAAAAAAAAAGTCAAAAATAAGTTCTAGACATGCATTCTTCTTCACAGAACTTAACAGAATGGAATATTGCCTGATAAATTTTTCTAAAATTATAACAATTATATTTTTTTATTCCTTGCCCAAATATTTCCCAACTGGTAAACTAATTGCTGATATTGTATAAATTAATGATAAATTAATAAGCGAGATAAAATTTTCGTAACCATTTAAAGAAAGGATTACTCTTTTTTATTTCTCAATAATTGAAATAATGCCATTTACTATACTATATTTAGCATGAATAAGGTGGTCATTGCTCTTTATCCTTATATGAAGAGAGAAACATATCATTTGCTTGTAAGGCAATAACCTGTCTTGCCACAAACAAGATGTTTCTCGACTGATGACTATTTTTTTTATTTTATTTATTAAACTTTTTTCTTTCGTTAAGATGTAATTTTGTATGTATTCGATAGTTCTATGACTCTTGTTAATACTATATTAATTATAGTCTTGGAATATTAAAATTACGAGAATTCACCCACCTAAGGGCATTCCTGGACAAATCAGTTATTATTCAACAAACTATTATTATTATTATTAATATAGTTTCAACATTTTATTCAAAATACTAATAATATAAAAATTATTTTAAATGAACTATTGAAATTAAAAATTAAATTTGCTTTTTATGTTTTTGTTTGAATGTTATCATTAAAAACAAACATCATTCAGGCAATGCCCGACATCGCCTTATATACGAAAAGAATATTTAAGATGTGCAACTGCAAATTTCAGTTTAAGATTACAGTGAATGGTTTATTTTATCCCGATTTTTTTAATGCCATAAATGGTGGCTCATCCAATACCATAAACTCTCTCAAATCAAGTTTCTTAATTATTTTTGCCTTTACGACATCTTGTGTTTTCGTTTTTCACTTTTTCCGATTTGTGACATTATGTAAAGATAAATAACAAACACTGATAGAGTAAAAACGGACTATTTTAGTAAACAGTGTATTGAGTTTAAAAATTAGTCCGATTATAACGTCTGCGCAATAAACGAAGAACGACTGACAGTTTGTCAATTTTTCTCTCTCGCATATCGACAAGTTGTGATATAAAATTTCACGTGAGCGGCGCGGCGGTTAGCAGAGTATCGGACTAGTGACTCAACTGTATTAAATCAGGCAAAATGATAATCATAATCAAAGTATTCTGATTTTATTTAAAACATATCATTATGAGGACGATGGGGACGATATTAACGATGAGAAATTATCATTATTATAAGTTTAAAAAACTTATTATATATCGTAATCTGGATTTTCGATTAAACCAAATAGAGAAATAATCGAAAACCGATATTATTATTAATCTATAGTATCAGATCATCCAAAACTAACGTCATTTTATACTCTACTTGTCAAACATGTCTCAGCTTGTCTAAACATGAATATTTAAAGTTTTTACAAAGTTGGAAGAGTGTTATTGATTCAAATGGAGAATTATACAAAGTATCACCCGTACCATCCTTTTTCCTTGGACACTCGATGAAATAGGAAGGAAAAAAATTTTGATAGCCAAAATATATCCGTAGAATCGAATGGTCATGATAAAAATTTTGTGGGCCACCGGAAATAGGGACATAAGGAATCAACTTTAAAATTTCCAATGAAAATGTATGCTGATTTGGGCAAAATTGGATAGAATTATGAAAAACAAACAACTTTGATTTTGAAAGTTTTTTAATATGACCTACAAATTGTGAGATATCACAAAAAAAAGATGCAGCCACATGTACCATTGATTGGGCTATTCAAGCAATAAAAAGAATCCGACAGAGGATGTCTGTGTACACTGCCGAACCATAGATGCGTGGAACAATATTGAAGTAGCAAAGAGCAGTATTATGCAGATTTAAGGCCAATTCGGGTACTTGGTGGTAGTACTCGAACTACAGGTGCGATAAATCTTTCGCCATCACAGTTCGGCATGGAGCCATACTCAAGAACGATAGGTTTCCCGATTTATTTCAGCCCGTTATGAGCGCCATAGATGTACATAGACGTCCTCTGTCAGATTCTTCTTCTTATTGCTTGAAATACCCCAATCGTCGGTACATATGTCGGCATCTTTTTTTTGTAGTATCTCACAATTCGTAGATTATATTAAAAACTTTCAACACAAAAGATGTTTGTTTTTCAGATTTCTATCCAATTTTGCCCAAATCAACATACATTTTCATTTGAGATTTTAAAGTTGATCCCTTATGCCCCTATTTTCGGAGGGCCCACAAAATTTTTATCATGACCATTCGATTCTTCGTATATATTTTGATCATCAAAACTTTTCTTCCTACTTTCTATCTCATCGCGTTTCCGAGAAAAAAAAAAAGGTGATACAGGTAATAAGATACACCCTATATATTCGATTAAATTAGCAAGTGATTTATCTTTTATATTCTTTCAAGATTTAATACTTTCGATAACCCAATAATTAGGCTTATACATACAGGATTCATAAATTAAAATTGAATAAAGAAACTTCAACTTAATTTATAAACACGTGATGTTTAATAAGGGCATAGTAAGGAAACTATTTTCGCATTGAAAAAATATAGAAGTGTAATCAATTCTCACCTTTGAATCGCACTAGTGAGATAAACACTCATATTTGAATAAAACTGAGATCATAGAGATGTGAAAAAAAAAATTATTATTAGAAAATGTTTTTATTCAAAATATTTCGAACATTTTAAATGTATAATATTCCGACTGTATTCGGGAATATTATACATTTAAAATGTTCGAAATATTTAGAATAAAAACATTTTCTAATAATAATTTTTTTTAATAATAATTTTAAAAAAAATCGAATAACCGAGCAAGTTATTCAGTTATTCGATTTTTTTAAATAGGAAATTAATAATAGAAATTATATTATTTGGTAGAATAAAATTATAATTTTGAATGATTCGAATTTAATTTGGTTGATGAGTTTTCGATATAACATTGTTAAAAATTGATTTTTTAAAGCAGTTTCTTTTAAATGTCCCTACGTTAAAAAAAAAATAAAAAAAAATAGAATTGTGGAAATAAAAATAGCTATAGTGAACTTTCTGTTAATTTATTAACCATGCTGTTAATCAGCCCCTATGACAGTGCAGGATTTACGTATAAGCTACACAAGCTATAGCTTAGGGCCCCCACTTACTTGGGGGCCCCTAAAAAAAATTGTCCGAGTGAGCAATTTCTTTTTTACCAGAGTTTGCATTTTTAAGTTTATGAATAAAAATGATTTTAAGTTAAAGATTTATTATTTCACTATCTATATACTTCTTAATTGTATTTCAATTTAACCCTCTAGATATTCGAAAATCATACTTGGCACTGACATATAATATCTGGACTTATAAAGGGCCCCATATCTCAAATAGCTTAGGACCTTATCAAGTCTAAATCCGGCACTGCCCTATGAGACCAGATCTCAGGTCGGATAAACGAATGGCCGGTTAATCCGTAAACATATGAAAAAATGCCATCAAATAAAAAAACACACACGACGTTATATTTTTTATTTGATGGCATTTTTAAATTAAAAAAACTAATTAAGTTATATATATGTTAGTTTTTTATTTAACGTGGAACATATAAATTTTATCTAAATAACATTTATTTATATAAAAAAAAATCTGTAATCTTCATGCCATTATGATCTAAATTCGTTTTTTGAAGCAAAATCAGGAAATCACGCCACTTTTTGATAGGAATTATTTAAATAGCAGCGGAATTATTTTGTTATTCGATATATCTTATCGCAATTTCAAACACTTTCTTTCCGAAAAACTTATTCTTTTTTTCGTTTTTATTTCTGCCTATAACTCGATGATAATGCGGCCGGTTAAAGCGAGACCGGATAAGAGGAAGTTTCATTTACATTATTTTTTTTCCTATAACAATAGCTAATAACAATAACTCACGATAAATAGATTTGGTTTAAACACTATGGTTAAATATATATATGATAAATATATGATAAAAATTTCATAGTTTTACAGTAAATAAAAAAAAATCCATAAAGTTTTGTTTGTTTACAGTATTTAAAAAGGTATCATGTTGGTAAGTTATCGAAGATCGATCAATTCTCTCCATATTTCTGATTTCGATCAGCTTCAATTCACTTGAATCTATAATGGGTCCCAATAATTTAGGCAAATTTTATTAAAATCGGATAATATATAAGCACTATGCCAGAAAATGACAGATGATAGCCTAACATCCATTTTTTTTTTTTTTTTCCTCTCATTTTTGAAGAAAAATAGTCAAAAAGAGTGATATACCGCAAGTGAAAGATTTGTAAATTCTTCCTAACGAGCATTGTGACTATTATGTAATGTATATAGCAAAATCTCAACACAAATGAAACTTAATCAAGCAAAACTATAATAAACAATATTTAAAAAAAAATTATATAGAATTATATTCGTTTACAACGAAAAACTATTTTTCTGTCGGAATTAAAAAATTATTAGAGATTTATTATGAATTACAATGAATAGGAATGAATAATAAAAGTAACCAGAGCAGAACTGTTCACGTTTGACAGATGAACCAGCTTGTTCGTTTATCAAAACGTGTAATAGAGGTCTTAATACTATAACTAATAATAATCATTATCGCACAGAATAAATTCGACAGCGTGTTTCAATCGCATATTGAACTTAAATAATACAGTACGGTCTTTATTTTTACACGCAGCAAAAGTTCACAATTATCTCTACAATACACATGCAGCAAGAGTACAACTTCACAATTATCTTTTCAAAGTTTGTGCAATATATTTTTTCTTATAATTCGTTACTTGAATTATATTTTCTCTATTGGAAGTATAAATTCATAATTTCATTAAAATGATTTTTTACTCAATTTCGAGGGTTTTTTTCGTATTATAGAGGTGACGCTGTCGTAGATAATATAGAAAAAATATATAAAGATTGGTGATCAATAAAGACTTCGTTAAACGGAAAATCTCGTTTTATGATAATTTATTAAAATAAGGTTTTATTATATTAATTTCATACTACATATTAGGGATAGTGTAATTAACGGGATGAAGAATTTATCATAGACACGAGCTATGAAAAATTGTTCTTCGATAAATTCAGCCGTTAAAAAAATCAGTCAGGATTATATAGGAAGCAAATTTTGTTTTGTGTTCTTTAATAGTATAGCAATAACTAGATATGTCCTAATGGCACAAAATTATTACAATATATAATTGACAATCACAACAATATAAAATAAAAATTCAAAATTTATTTTTAACAGTACAGCTAGTTCTCGACTTACGACCTATGCAACTTACGACCATTCGACTTTACGACCACAATCGTAAAGTCGAAT
>WUQG02216082.1:0-21428 GCA_011317285.2 Androctonus mauritanicus
CGTAATAGGTGCTTAGGCTCTATTCAATAGAAATAAAGCAATACTCTATCTCTAAATGTATTGAACCGCCAATCTACTTCACTTTTTGCTAATACGTAATTTTAAAGAATATTAATTTAGTGATAACAATATCATTTATATGATTTAAGTAAAAAACATTTTTTAATCGCCATTTCATCTATTAACGAGATTTCATAGCAGCGTTCGACACAAGGTTCGACACAGGCGGCCGGATGGCCGAGTCGTAACGCTGTCGGTGTGTCACGCAGGACCCGGGTTCTTGTACCGGGTTCTGGTAACTCCTGAAAAATTTTTTCGGAGTGCTGGGCCCGACCCGGCGATCCCCGTCCTTCACCATCCGGCTTCCCTCCATGGGTGCGGGTGCAGCCCATGGTTGGAACTGGCCCCGCTCCTTAGTAATCTCTCTGATTGGAAAGGGGCATAAAATATGCAAAAAAAAGATTCGACATTTCGAGCTGACTTGATTCGTAATGGCGTCTACGTCGGATCCGGTGAGAAAATCATCAAATAATTTACATGAATCTGTTTAATATCAAAAACTAATGATATTCGATCATCAATATTTAAAATAATAAAATCTACTTCATCAGTTTTGTAAATTTAATGATTCAAATGATAATTTGCTCTGGTTCTGTTTGAATTCTAAAAGTGCATAAACAACTTTTCCTGCTCTGATGATGTGCTGTTCATAGGGATGCTAGAGGAATTATGCCATCTCCAAACATATAACAACATCGGTTAATATTTCTTTTTTTAGTCTAGAATATAGAAACATGAAATTGATGGACTGGTTTAATGAAAAAAATTCATAATACTTTTCATATTTTTTTAGTCATCCAAAATTTCTATAGATTTGCAGCTAACTCATCTATAGATGCATCTCATTTGTCTTAAAATGCCACATGAATGAATACGCCATATCACTTTTATTGATACTTAACGCATATACAAGTTTTCATTTTGTGATCGATTTATTGATCTTGATTAATCTCTTTCATTTAAACATAATTAATATAAAATAATTATGGAATTTATTAACATAATTTGTAATATATTATTTACTAGAACGATAAATGCTTTGTCGGAACATAAAAAACAAATATGAATTTAAAAAATATCACTGATAAAAAAAAGGGAGGACAAAAGTTTTAATGCTTTATATATTATATATATACATCAGTGAAAAACATCCGTGTCCATAAATGCTTAAATTTAAATGTTTTTACATTAAAATGAATTTTGATCATTTAACTTACAAAATTAGTGTATTATAACAAAAAATTGATTGAACTTATTCAATCAATTTTTTTTATTATTAATACACTATAGTAAGCTACATTCCGATGGTTTCACATTAAAAAATTTCAAAGGATGGATAAACTGTTCGATATCATTCAATTATCAATCTATAGGCCGACAGAAGTCTTGTACTGTTCCACACAAAGATGTGATGAAAATTTCGGCCAACCTATTTCAACAAAATTCTATACAGCTTTCAATTTTACTTAAAAACCAGAAATTTGAAATAATAATGATAATTAATGACATCCGTAAAAATATGGGGGCTATTCTATTGCTTAATCGTAGAAGTAAGTTTTAGCTAAACTTTCAAAAATCTTCAATGTCAAAATAATTCGCATAAATTTAAAATTTTAAGACATAATAGGAAAAAATTTCTAAAAATAACATAAAGTATTAAGATTTGCTTGTTCTCCCATTTTTCATCAATGATTTTTTTCAAATTCATATTTGCTTTTTTATGCTCCGACAGAACATTTTCATTCTAGTATCATAAATACATGGAAACATTTAGATTAGAATATAATCTGTATTTTCCCCTGTATTTATGTATATTATTTTTATTCATATAAACTGAAAAAATAAAATAATTTATGACAATATAATATAATATAAATTATGTAAAATATAATTTTTCACTAAAATTTATAAATGGATTTGAAACAAGGAAATAGTAGGTATTCCCTGATTTATGTATATCCATCTGACTTCCGTAAACTTGACATATGTAAAATATTTTCTATAATTTTTTCTTTCAGATATAGAGCATAAACATTTACTATACTGTATTGCATTTGTAAGTTACAAGTTCGAATGCGATGGTTTACAACGTTTAAAGTTCGCGTTACTCCATTTATTTATGTTTTATATGTTATTTATTCATATAAATTATCATATTACTGCTACAATATTGTTCCATGCGACGTTGTAGCCATTCGATCAGAAAACATAATGAATGGCGCCATAACGCGGTATAAAAAATTATATAGTTCACTAGTCCCGATAAATTTTGCTTCGGACGTTTTGTTGAAAATTATTTTCTAATCTTATGCAAATTCGAGTTACACAAAAACCTCCGTCCTAATTATTTGCGTAAACCGGGGAATGCTTGTATTTATCTTTGAACTTATGAGTATATATTCTTCTCCAAGTTTTCAACAAGTATAGAAATGGATATTAAATAATCATCGAATTATTTTTAAATATTTAAATTATTATTTTTTTTTTATATTTTAAGAATTTTTCTGCCGGGTGATGTTAGTTTGTGAATTTATTTCACTTAAGCCGCAAAGCCACTTCAAGGCCTCACCCTATTTTGCGGATTTTTTGTTTTTTCCAGAAACCTCATAATGACTAGGCAGAACCTCCATTATGAGCAAAACTGGATTAACATCCTAGTGGTAGGACTATTTAGGTCCGAAATAATATTAAATTACACGATTCATCGAAACAGATTAAAAAGCCGAAATTAATCCGCAAATATAAACTTTTGCCCAGTAATACTAAAAATATAAATTAGAACTATAGAATTAAAATTTAGAAAAGCTAAAATTATAAAAATTTAAAATAAAGATTAATAAAAAAATTAGATTACGATACATTTGGGAAAACAGGTTTCACACGGCTAGATGAACCGATATACCAGTTGTCCCCCCGCCACACCCGTCCGTTTCCATGAGATTCATTTTCCCGCGAGTTAGGAAAACTTCTACTCACTAGAAACGATATATCGCATCTCCTCGCAAGAACCGCCCTGTCCAGCAAAGTACAGGAAAACGCACGGCAGACGGATGCAAAGCATCGCATCTAACTTGCCAGCAGATATTCATCGCTATAAATTCCATCTGTCTTCCGAGATCTTCGAACCAAAAGATGATATTTACGAATTAAATTTAACCCCATTTTTTGTCCCTTCAAGCCAAATAAATATTATTATTTTCGCGTAATTGTTTTCGTAATTTAATTTTTTTCGTAGTATTGTTTCGAAATTCTGCTTTTCTCATGAAAATTCAATGTAAAAAATTATGTAAAGTTTCATTTATCAATCATGCAAGTAATTTTTTCATCATAGCTGTTTTTACTGTAAAACATTTATTAAATAATTTGCCATAGAAAGTCAAATGAAATTAAAAATAAATATATGCAAATTTACACGGGAATGTAAACAAATTAATTGAACTTTGTTTATATATTCTGAACATTTTGAATTCTTATCGATTAAAACGAACGAAACTTTTTATTGTTTCTGAAAATGGTTTAAATTACAAATATTTTTCGATTGACAATGTTTCAATTCTAATTTCATCCTATAAAATTTAATAAAATTTTCATCTTATTTCAATAAGAGACGCTTTCCGAATAAGAGCATAAATATAAGTATAACTTAAAGATATGTTGGAAACATATGATTGTGTTTTATTTACCTTTCAATAAATATCGTCAAAGATTATTACAACTCGAGCGTTGCGCGCTTCATAATTTAACATTCGTATGTTAAAATAACTCTAACCATATATCGGAGACTATTGTATAGATTAGCACGAGCATAGCCAGCACATCCGAGACATGACCAAACCAAATTGCCCGTTTTTCTATAACGAAATGCTGCATAGGTTAAGCTTAACATTGACAAACGTAGGTCATTTGGTAGTATAATTTTGTATCATAAAATGTAGCGTATGCTAAGCCTAACTCCCATAGGACAACATTAGAAAACTTTTATACCATGAAACGTAGCATATAATAGGCCTACTACTGCTTAATAGCTTTGTTAAAGATGAAAAATAATGCCAACTATGGAGGAATGTTCAACCTTTATGAACAAAAGAGGTAAGATTCAAAAATTTTTAACTATCTTGGGACTAATGAAAAAATTTACAAGGACATATCATAATTATTTAGCTATTTTCACATATGTTTACCTAGCAAGTCATCTGCTTATGCCTAAATAGTCTATATACGTATGTAAATATCTTTTAAAAAATTCTTTTATAATTAAGATTACAAATACAAAGAAAATAATGATAATTTAAAACACAAAAATTGCAAATTACATTTTTAATGAGATATTTCTTTTGCTTGAACAAAAAATTCAATATTTGCTGGTATACTTGGCAACGCAATATGAAGTGCAAAGGATAAAAGTTCATCTGTCAGTAATGATTGTAACTATTTTTTATGAATGAAAATAACCTTCACAACGATGTGCATTAACCAAATAGCAAAATAAATGGAATATCATGGCTTAACCCTTAAACAGGCAGTGGTATAAATATGTACCAACAAAAAAAAAATTGCTTCTAACAGAGTATGGATCACATTTGTACCACCATAGTCGCTAACACCATGTAGTGTATTGTTTAGGGGAACTCTAGAATTTTCTTTTCACATTGATCTTAGTACCAGTTGTTTTTTTAAAGTATTGATATCACTAACCAGGCAGTAGTACACATAGATACTACTCACGTAACACTTTATAGAATAAAAATAAAATTTTTTTAGAACAAATAACATTAGACTATATCATTCATTATCTACATAGTACAATTACATTTTTTAGTTTTCCCGTGTTTTCAATGTTGGCCCGTTTAAGGGTTAAAAGATTTTTTCTTTCTTTGTTTACGTCACTTTCCATACTGTAGTAAGCAGCGTGGCATTCCAATGTCTACCAAAGACCACCCACATCTCTGATGAAATCAGCAGTCATGTAGAGGATGAGGCGCAACAAGCTAGACCCGGACCTCTCCTGAACGAACCTAAATCTTTTAAGCTATGATACTGAAAGTGTGGGGCTTGGGAATTAAACCCGTTCGCGGTGGAAGCAAGCACGCTTCCACCGCGATTATCCGCCAACAGCAGTAGCGATATATAACGCTAGATAAAGCTGTCCACTTTCTTTAAATGCTGTGAGCCAAATATGCTGAAATCCTCTGATTGGCAAGATGATTGTGAGAGATATTGGAATTGACAGAATTGCTGCCGAGTCCAAAGTTTACACAATTTCAAACACCCTCAGAATGAAAAAATTTTTAAATGAAAGCTGCGCGAAATCTAAATATGAAAAATATGACATCTAATGAACCCAGATTTTCAAAGAGTGTGAGGCCCGCTGAGCCCGCAAGATAAGAACGAACGATACTCAACAGGCGAATGGCCTAGCAGCCGTCTGTGGCGTAAGTAAGGACGGGTGGCAAGACGTTAGACAAGGACGGACTCGGAGACAACGTTTGTGAAAACAAACATCTTCTTTTTATTGGAGAGAGAAATTTTACACAAATAATAAGCCCGACAATCAGAGTCGGAGGACAAATACCTCGTTACAGTCGAACTTTTCTTCCACGCCGGCACTAGGTGTATAGACGGTCCCCGGGGGTTGGATGGATTGGCAACAGTTCTTGAAGGAGGAGGAAAGACAAAGTCCGATGAATATAGTAGGAGGACGAGAAACAGGAGAGCTGGTTGAGATCTGACACTCGTCGGAATTTCTGCGGTGTCTCAGAGAAGATGCACCAACTATTTTCTCGGCGGTTGGAAGCGGCTTATTGAAATAGCCGAGCTCGTCCGAATCACGACTGTTTGCCTCGACGATCTGGAACCAACTGAACTTTTCTTTCTGCCAGTTCTCCCTCACCCTTTTTGTTAGAACAATAAACAGATTTCCCTCTTCTCTTCGGGAAGTCGCTATCGCGACTCCGGACACATAATTTACCTCAACCCCACCGAACACCTGCACGATGTTCGAGCTTTCCGACGGTTCGCACTGTAACATGTTTATTATTATTTCGGGGATGGCGGAGAAGGAGCGTTTCGGACCGGCCGGAAGAAAGACACACTCACCCGATGTTTGTCATGAAATTGTCAACCCCGTTAACTTACAATCGGGTGCGGAGTGACATTCTCCAGCGGGCCCGCACCTGCGCCCCTCTCACACATGCTTTCAATTAATTTTATATAAGTTATGGTCTTTTACATTATTTTTATTAAGTGCCTTTTTACAGTTTCATTTTTCTATAGAATTGATGATGATGTTACTTGTTATTTTATGTGGTTTTATCATGTATCATTTTAAAGTTTATGAATGTTACTGATTATTATATATTACTCTTCACTGCTTTTTACCAATGTGTTTTACACATGATTCTTATTTTGTAAAATCATTATATTTGGTGCAATTTGATCAAATAACCCAAATATCCCAAAATAAAAATAAACCACAAATTTATAATTATGGCAATAGTTAGGTTGACCAATGATTAGTGTATTTCAAGCACACAAAGTTAATAAATAATATTTATCAAAAAAGCTCAGGAAGCTTACGCTTTCCCAATCTTTAGTTTTAGCTTGTCAGCTTGAGTTTCAGCATCTCTGATCACATACAATCTAAACAATCTTATTTATTTATAAGCTTTGAGGGTTCCCTATTTGTCTAAATGCAATCTTTGATATTAATATAAAGTGATCACTTGACAGATAAAAGAGAATTTAAAATAGATGATGTAAATGATATTTAAGGTTAACATGTCTATTATTATTGATGAATTATAATAAAATAAATAAATATATTGCAGTTATTATAATAATATTTTTTATATTAATAAGTAAAATTTCACTTATATAAAATTAATAAAAAAATAAAATAAATTAAATACTGTATCTTGTATTTTAGATTTTATGAAATTCTAAAACTACCTTGAAGTGCTTCTAAAAGAATTCCAAAATCTTCATCTTCTGTTTAAAAAAAAAAAAAAAAAACATTACTAACATATAAATTATAATGTAGACATTTTGAATTCTGCTTTTACCTGTCCAGCTTGTACTACTGATAAGAAGAGCAGGCCTATTAGATTTTTCAATAACCATTCCATTAATAATTTCTGTAAAGCTGGTTTCATCATTTTTTTGATCAATTCTTCTTTCAATAAATAAAAAATTTTAAATTAAATCAATCGTTTAGAATAAATTACAATAATCAATATATCAGCAGACAAAAAATTTCTGCAACATAATTTGAAAAAATAAGCTGTAACATTAATTAGTATTAATATCAATCTTTATTGATTGCCTATATTATTATTAAATTATTTATAATAATACAATTTATTAGTATATAATTTAATCTTAAAATAATAATAATAAATATTCTTGCATTAAAATACTATTCAAATATATAACTGCTTTACCAAGAAAATATAGTTAAAATCTAAGCACTGACAGCAATAGGTTAATCATAAAACAAATTTATTTTTAATGATTAACCTACTGCTGTCGGTGCTTAGATTTTAACTATATTCTTACATTAATCATATTTATGCTGAATTTTGCATATATTAAGTTAAATATATCTCAAAAGAATTGATTATTTACAAAACATGTAATATCATACAACATTATTATATAAATTATCATCATCAATAGCATTTAAATAGATTAGCATGAAAAATTAACACAGACTGCACAAGTTTTTTACTGACAATCTCCACAAATGGAATGATGGTAATTCCAGTGATATATTTATATTTTTATTCCACAAAAACTATTGCAATATTAATAATAAATTTTTTTTTTTTTTTGCTTTTTGTCCTTATAGGCTGTCTGAGCAAAATTTTGGATATTATATTATATTTTGAGTAAAATTTGAATCCTAATGCACTTGGGAAGGATCACTTCTGATCTGATCTCAATATCTAATTTTTAGCCTATTGTTTTCTCTATTTGTGTGTTAATTTTTTGTAAAGTTAAATTAAAGCAAATTTTCATAAAAAATAATTATTTCATCCAGTTCTACAATCAGTTTTTATAAAATTATATATCATAAAAATAAAATAATCATTATTTCAACATATCTTGAAAATTAATTACTTATCTGCTGACTTAGAACTAACAGAATTTTATACTTTCAGCAAGAAAAATTGTTTTAATATTAACTGTTTAATATTATATGTTAACAATTATAAGAATGATTTCAGCCTTCTGGCCATAATCAGCTATATACATCTACATTTTAAACACATGGAACCCAAGAAAGATTGAGAATAAAACAGAAGATTTCACTGATAACAGGGATTAAGTAGAGAGTAATAAGCCATAGAGAAAGCAATAATTGTACAGTAATTAATGTTATATATATGGCCATTAAAACAGAACATACAGAATACAGGACAGAGATCTCTAGAAAATAGACATATATCCCATATTTTATTCCAAAATGGTCTTAGAAATTTTGGAGTTACAACATTGTAATATTTAGAGCTATCTTTTAAAATCAGATATGGACTGCTGTATACAACAGAGTAAACAGAAAGATGTGATGGATAATTAATAAGATAAAATATAGAGATAGGACAAATAAAAACCAAGTAGTTTAAAGAGTTCAAAAGATAAAGACTTAATGAGAATGGTCATATTTCATTCAATTTATTTTTGGAGTTTACATACAAGTAAAATCCAAAAATAAATTGAGTAAAAACAACTAAAATGACAGCATTACTATTCCAATATCATTTTTATTGTGAATAGGAATGATTAAAAAAAAATTTTTAAGGCAAAAAAGAAAAAAAAATGTATATTATTCACTTAAAAAATGGAATCTTAATGGGAAAAAGGAATACATTGACTATATGGAACAAAGTTTATAGAAACAGATAAAAGATCATGAGACATACATCAAAGGAAGGCTGTTTATATATATATATATATATATACTTGGCCCAAAATGTGAACTGTTATTCTATAGAAGTTCTTTGACAAAAGATTAAATTGATTTAATCAATATTAAAGAAGAGAGAGTAAGGAAGATAGCCAAAATCTATAAAGAAAGGCATAAAGGTGAATATAACTGATTTATAATGCAAAGTTGCTAATACGCTAATACTATCAAATATCAATAACAACAATAATGCTTATAATTACACTAACGGTTAACATGACTCTGCAAATCCAGAGTTCTGCCTGAGCTCAGGTCTTTTACTAGTTTCTAATAAATATAAATATATTCAAAATAAACAATGATCAAAGTAACGTCTAACCGGCAAAGTAGAAAACCAGAAAAAACTTACAACTATAAAAGTATCAAACAAGTATTAGAAACAAGACCAACAAAACTACATTAGAAACTTACATTAATAAATTGAATAAATTCTCAAAACAAGTTAAATAATAATAAAAATATAAATTTATTAGACTCAAAAACCACTTACTAAAGTGTAATCAAAGCTTTAATAAAACAACTTCAAATAATCAACAAAACTTATTTAATCAATATTCAAATATTCAAAATAAAATTATTTACAATCAATAAATCTTAAAAACTACTTAAATTCTAATACCTCCACAACCGATACAAACTTTAAACCATTGTAGATCCTTAAAGAATTCAAATGTCACTCAAGCAATTTTCTTTTGAAATCAACACCTCTATGTTATACCTCTCCGAGTCATCGGAATCTTAGCCTTTTCAACTCGGTGACATACAGTCCCGTATTGCTTCATTTACATAAGTCGTGCAACAAGTTTAACTTTACTAGTTTACAGGGGTAAATCAATTCATGTCATCCTCTTTACAGTTTAATCATAAATCGAACACAACATCGATAAAAGATTATTCTTATTTTCTTATATCGGATCAGTGGTAAAATTATTTAGAGGAGATGACGTCACAAACCGAGAAAGCTCTTTTGGAAGATGATGTCCATTCCATAAGACATGATTTACCAAACACTAAGACAGAGAACGTGGAAGTAAGTTAACTCTTAAACAAAATATAATATTTTAAATAATAATGAATATAATGATAAAATAATAAGAGCATAATAAAATAATAAATAAAATAGGTCAGAGTCAACCTCTTCACAATAGAACTCAATGACCATGAAATTAGTATGCAAAGTGACAACTAGTTAGCTTCTCATATATTGGACTACTTAAAAATTTTTCTTTTCAAATAGTCTAATAAGGAGAGTTTGCTAATTTATTGTAAATTGAGAACTTATTTTTCTTAAGTATATAAGATACTTAAGAAAAAATACTTAATATAAAATACTTAAGAAAAATAGAATATGTCATTAATTAATAATAAATGGTATTACTAATTAATGACATATTCTTTGTAATGAATTCTTAGGCCATACAAGTGATCAGATATTATACAATGTGATACTACATGTGACAGAAAACAAACCAATTGCTATAACTTTGACACATCTTATTATGTATTGTAGTGTTGCATAGCATTGCCCTCTGTAGCTGAAATACAGACTAGTTTGTTTTCTGAAGGGACAGAAAGAAATTATTATAGCTATCAAGTTTGATTCAGAAGTTATAATAATCAAAATTAAAAAAAATTATATTATGGAAAATGAGAAAGAAAAATTGACATAATCAATATTTAATGAATAAATAATGGGATGATATTTCATTACAGACAATATAGAAGTGGTTGTCATGGAACAGATTGTCAT
The DNA here is from genome assembly GCA_011317285.2 of Androctonus mauritanicus. NCBI lineage: Eukaryota > Metazoa > Arthropoda > Arachnida > Scorpiones > Buthidae > Androctonus > Androctonus mauritanicus. The sequence goes on from WUQG02216082.1 coordinate 10,776, forward strand.
TGATAGTGTAGCATAGCAAAGCATTATATTTGTAGTATTGCATCATAGAGCATCATATTGCTTGCACATGGAACATGGCAAAGCTGAACAATCTGATATGTATTTTTCCATTTTGTTCATATATATTTAATAAGGTTATTCTAACTATTTTAACAGATCTTTTCAACAGTATTTAAAATTTTTTTTTTGTTTTCTGCTATGATTTCTTTAAAAAATCGATAGAAATTTTTTCATATGGGCAAAATTTTATAAACAGAAATAATTCCTATAAATAGAATAAATCTTGCATAAAAATACTTATTCAATATCTGTTTTATTTAGATTACAAATGTTAACATATTATTCTGCTTTTATTTGATGCTTACTGTCAAAATTTATTCCTAGCCTCAATTATTTTATTATATATAGCCCCCACCTTACACACTTAATTAATCCAAAAAATGAATGAATTAAAGAGTTATAGATATATTTTTCAAGTAAATATTATTACCTAACAATGATATTTTATAGTCATTATCTTTTCTATCAAATATTATCATAATATCTGGAAATTTGAATAACATATTTCTTAATTTTAATTACCTTGATTTTAATATTGGATATTGATCTTCAAGTTTTAATAATAAACTATGTTTTTCTTCTAAACTTGTTGGATGAAATATTGGAGGGGGCCGATCATATAACACCTCAGCACTAAAAATATTTACTGCTTTCATCAAATTATAAAAAATTTAAATGAATTTAAAATATATGAAGTACAAAATATTTATATTTTATCAACATTTAAATATTAAAAATTAATTTATTTTTTAAAAATATTTATATAAAATAAACAATTATAAATTTTTTGTAATTAAAATTATTTTACCTTATATTCCAGTTTTGAAGCAGGTCATTTTTCATTGCCTCACTTACACAGAAATTATACATAGCTTTTCTTCCAAAATAACTCTCTGACCTGCACATCAATATGCAAATGGAAAATTATTTGTAATAAAATAAAATTTCATTTAAATATATATATATATATATATATATCTTTGAAAAAATATAATAATAATAAAACATTTATTTTCGAGGTTGATAGATTGTGGAATCAAAATATATACTATTTTGATCATTACTTGGTAAATAATAAAGATGGTTTGCCCTATAATCATATTGCGAACAGCTTTATTTATGAGAGTGAAAATTATTAAATTAAAATAATGGGAGAATGCATACAATCCAATTCAGAATTCAAATAAATTTATAACTGTGTGTCTGATGTTTTTTGCTATTACTAAAAATTATCACTAATTATTTTCAAAAGTATATAATGAAACATATTGTATTTAAATTATTTCCCTAAGTTCCTTAAAATAGCTAAAAATAAATAAATCATAAGCTGAAATACACTTTTTACTTCTCATTATCATTTCACATTGTATATATTTAGAAATTTTTATGATGATGATGACCAATCCTATATGTCACATTGGATTGGCAATTGCATTAAGTGACCAAACACATATGGCATATTGATTGTTTAAAATTTTACCTACAATGTTTCCAACAGAAAAGACAGGATCAGTCTAGACTGATCCTGTCTTTTCTGTTGGAAACATTGCACTGTAATGAACTCACTGTTGAAGTGTGAATTAAGTGTGTGAATTCACTGTTGAAGTTGCACTGTATTAATACAGTGCAACTTTTGCCATCTGGTATCAAAATTTCAAGTTTTTAGATTTTTTTAGTGCAATAACAAAATCCCAATATAGAGAAAGTTGTGAAATTTCAATAAAATTTTGTTTAATAAATATTTTGGAATGTTCATTTGTTTATCAGATAAAAATAAGATCTGCAGAATTACAAAAAAATATAAGCATATATGCTAAAATCTTAAGAGATTTTTAAAAATTCTGGAATAATTTATATATTCACAATTCTATATCAATTAATTAATTAATAATTGCATATTTTTAATAATTAACTAAAACTTAATAATAAAAATTATTGTTACATAATCAAAATTCTCTTTATTTTTAACAAAAAACATCATAAATTTATCTGCCAAATAAATTTCTAAGTAGAGAATGTAGCATATAATTTTATGAATCCTCAGAAAATGTCAATAAGCATTGGGCTGTCAAGATAAGCCAGAAGAGATACATTGTCTTCAAAATATTAATTATAGGAAATATTATATGTAAAGCCAAATTTATATCAATTGGGTATATGTGAATGGAAAATTATTTGTAGTTTTCACATCAAAATTTATAAAAGAACTGTAATTACGAAAAAATTTTATCTGATAATATTGTAATGTCATGTCAGCTATGCCTAATCAATTTAATCATTTAAATAAATAAATTATTTTAAATCTGTTAATTTTTAATAAAATAATTATCACAATAGTGTATCATAAATAATCATCATAAATTACTATATAATAATATTCATTGTTTTTCTTATTTTAATGTTTTCAAGAAGTTTTGAACATATACAATAAATGGTTCAGGGATTTTAAAAACTAATTAAAGATTTTTACATTAGAATTAATGAAAACTTGTTTTTTCATTTAATAAATTGTCAATTGGTAAGCATTTTTCAAACAATCGTACCTTTGTAAAACAAGGATATCTGATGCATAGTATTGAAATATATAAATATCTATTAGTTTTATATAACTTCTGTTTAAATTTAAAATATATTCCATTCATTTTATATGAGAACTCTATTTACTTTAAATGCATGTTTAATGAATAATAAACAATTATATTATATATTATATAATAATAAAGAACTTTTAATCAATTAAGTACAGGTAATCCTTGACTTACAATGGGATGCAACACATTAATTCTATGATTGGTCAATGCAATTCAATGAGTTCGAATTCCTGACCCAATGGCGTGATACAGGGAAAATGCTTATTTTTTTATTAATGGTTCTCATAGTTTTATGTTGTTTATGTTTATTAAGATAATGTATAGTGTCCTAGTAAGCACCAGTAGCAAAAAATCCATAAAATTTTGGGCATTTATGACTTACAACCATTCCAATTTATGATGGTGGGATTCAAAACCAAACTTTGTTATAAGTCAAGAACTATTATTACCTGTATTTAATTAAGAAACTAACTTAAAATTTCAAATTTTATTTTTAAAATATATATTTAATTGAAATCAAAACTTACCAGCAATAAATTCTTACTAAAACATGATTAGGACCAAGATTTAATCTCAGTATTGTATACCCATAATTATGCCAATCAATGATCCATTTTATTTCAAAAAAACAACAATACAACCAAACAACTGGTAAAGTGGGAATAGCAGGAGGATTCTATAAAAAAAATTCCATTTAGAGTTAATATTCTTGAATAAAAGAATATAAGGGAGAAAATATATTCAAACTTTGTTCAAAGAACTTTTGTTATTTGAAAGCTGATTAAATAATTTTACACAAAACAGAGAAAACTACTATTTTGCATCTAATGCTGATAAATATATACAAATTTTTTCAGAAAAATTTTAATATTAGGAAGGAATTTTTTTTAACTTGTATAAAGCTATTCTCAATTCCCAATATATTTTAAAAACATGTTAAGAATAAGAAAAATGCAAATATGGCAGTTTAAAATCAAATTCAATTGTTCTTTTTTTTTAAAAAAACTATATTTTTTGCAAGAAAAACTACTATATATTTAAAATAATTTTTCTTGATAACTAAAATTCTTAAACACAAATCCTTCTTAATAATTGAAAATAATTGATATATTTATTTATTTATTCTTATTTTATTTAATTATTTTCAAATATTCTTAATAATTTATATATTTAAATATATCAATTATTCATTCATTTTCAATAATTTACTATTTATAAACTAATTTAAGAATAGTATTAATTAAAACTGCATAATATAATTATTTACAAAATAGATAAAGACTAAATTTTAATAATGTATACGAGGTAAATTAACAATTCAATTAAAATTTTGCTCAGTTTAACAAAATTATAGTTAAATCATTCAAAAATAATTATTTACTCTGTCAGCTTTACAGAGATAATGTAAAATGAAGTTATTACATTTTACATTATTTAATTCTTATAATTAATTTATTTAAAATAAGTTTTTGAAAGAAACTGAAATCATTTTTATACTATTTAAGCTTTCTTTCTAATTTTATTATAAAAAATATGTGAAGATATTTAAATAAATATAAAATTATTATTATTATTATTTTATCAGATCTTGCCCTAACAAGAATCTGAAATATATAGAGTTATCTGTAATAGGAATAAACAGTGGATATAGAAATAAATATAATAGATGTTTTCACTTTACCATTAATTGAACAATTGATAAAGTCTCTTAAAATTTGATATTTAATTATTAATTAATAATAGCTAGACTGAAATAGATTGGCACCTGAATGTAATTGAGATTCATAGTATATTTTAATTCTTTTCCATATTGAAATTTAGATTAAATATTTAATTCTTTTTCAAATTTTAATGCATAAATATATTTATAGGAAATAATTATAGCATAATTAAAACTACTTAGCTAGAATCCAAGAGTTGGTAGTTTAAATCATAATTCATTTTCTAGAAAATTATTCTAGTTTTATTTTTTCATTCAATTATTAAAATTGAAAAGAAATGATAGAGGTCATTATTTTAGTTATTTCCAAATATTAAATTATTATTTATTTGATATATTAATTATGTAAACTTTTGCATATCAGCAAAAATCAGTAACTTATTAAAATGTAGATTTTTTTTTGTTAGAATTTCTATGTTCTTCAAACAACAGCTTTAATTAATGAATCTTATTTCATTAATTTTAAGAATGATTTAAATCAAAAATAAACAAAAATTTGGTATCTTTCTTATTTAATTTTTAAATACATACATATATATATTCATATTTTGTAGAAAAATTTTTATATTTATTCAAAGTTTAAAATTTTTGTTATTTTACAAATAGATGTTTCTGAAAAGTAAAAATATTTACAAAAACAATTTGCCCTTTTCCTGTCTATTTTTTATTTATACTTGCTGAAGCATTTGGCATTGTTCAAACATTTCTAACAAATAATTTTCCTCTATTTATACATATGAATAATCATTTCCATTATTAAGTCACCCATTCAGAATTAATTGTGATATCATCCATTGCTTTATGTTTGGTGTTATATTGTTCATTTTTTATCATTTTATCACTACATATTTTAGTGCTTATAATTTCATAATGATATGTTTTATTCTTTGTTCAGTAGAGCAAAATTCATTCATAATTTTATCTATATATCATTACAGATGATTAAATTTGTCTTTTTCCTCCAGTAGTGATCAGCTATCTTTTTCTCATTTCATCCTTCAAAAAATTAAATTACTGAGTATTCTTTCTAAAATAAGCTTATGTATTTTTGATATCATTTATTGTTATATTATGATCCATCCTCCAATCTTAAAATTTTTTTTAATGATTGAAGAATCTAACAATGCAAATCAAAATCTAAATGATTAAATACATTTTCAGACTTATTCTCAAAATATTCTTGTTCCCTCCAGGATAATTTTGATCATATTTAATACTATAATCCCACTAACTGCACAAATGTGTTGCCAAACTTTCAAAATCATATTCTTGTTTTCTGAGATAAATAAATACACACAGGCAATACTTCCCTTTATTATTTTTGATATCAGTGTATCAAAAATGAAAATACAATATTAATTTTAAAAATGTTCATTATTTAATTTACATATTAATTTTGCTAAAGATCTATAGCTGCCTCTAAAAAGTAAAATTTTGTTTTTTCTGATAGTTATTTTCATAATTTTTCATCTTAAGTTTTATTATAGTTTTCATAATTAATAGTGCTTTTAATATTTGGTATTTCTATAATAAATAAATATAACAAAATATAATATAAATATTGATTTTCACTAGATTATTATTTAAAAAGTAATATATGAATAGTTCATATATAGAACATATATTTAACTATTACATATACAGTATTATTTTTTTCTCATTTATTCTTTTCATAAGAATTTCCTAATAGTGATTTATATCATATTTGAGCTTATTTTTCAGAATATTAAATCATAATTCTGAACTAATTAAGACAAGTTTATCAAAAATAAAATTTTACAAATCTGCTCAGTGAATTTAAGCTAAACTGACAATAAGAAATAAGTTTCTTATACAAAAAATAAATTTACTAATTAAATTTCATTTACAAAAATCTACTTTTCAACTATAAATATTATCTGAATTCTGATTTGATATCTTGAAAATTCACCTCAAATTGGATGATCATTAGAAATCAAAAGACAAAGTCAAAATAACTTCATAATAATGGAAAATTCTCACATTTATTATTAAATAATTAATACCAGAAGCTAACAAATAAAATAAACTAAAATAGTACAGTTTTAAGTACTGTACTGTTCTAATTTATTTTATTTTTTATCAAATGAAGAAATTTTTAGGCAAATAAATAGAATTCATGCATAAATTTTCTTATTGTTTTATTGAGATGTGTTAAACTAAATTAATGTGGAATAACATTCCATGATTATTTTCCATATTCTGAAAGCATTTCTAATCTGTGAAGACTCCTACAAGTAAAATTTTTCATACCAACCTCATGTATTCTTAATATTTTTATATTATTCATAAAATTATTTTCAGAAAATTAACTTATTAGGAAATCAGAAGCCAATCAGCAAGATAATAAGGTGTTCATCTGAAGATAGATGATTTGATTCTGATCCAAATAAGTTTATTTCTCCAAAAACAGTTCTGTATTTCTAGTTATTAATAATAGATTATAGTATTCACAATTCAAATTTATAAATTAATTTATAATTAACTAATAATGCAATTTATTAAAGTTTTTAAACAACAATTTAATCAGTTTAGTTAATTCAGACCTGATGTGCATCCATGTCTAAAAGATCACTGGAGTCCATAATCATTCATATCAAGAGAACTCCTTAAGGAATTTTTTAGGGAACTTTGCCATAATGATCAGAATTTTAGAACCAGACAAAGTAAGCTCAAGTTGTTTATTTGTATATGTCACAGGGAAATGATGAAAATGGAGATTTGATCAAATAACCTAAGGTAGATGATCAATTCACGGAAGATGTTAAAATACAACTCCGTAGGGTGATTTCCCTAAAGAAATTAAGTGATTTCATCAAATCCCTTAACTATTATAGTGAAAAGATGAAATAAACAAGTCAGGATTCACACAGCTCTATGTTTCGCTTGTTACCACTCCCATTTACCTCACCGCTCCCTTCTGACGTCCGTGCCGGCCAGTGCCGCGCTTCTCACGTGACGCACACAGTAGCGACCAAACATTACGTGAGGAAGGTTGCGCGCATTTTTATCATTGTTTTCTATATTTTGAGTTTTATCAAGTACCTAACGTAGAAGAATGGATTCAGATATAAAAAAAATCAAACTCTGACCGAATTTGTATCTGCAGAACAGTTTAATGAAACTATCAGGACGTTTTTGAACAAGCGGCATGATAAAGAAAAACCTTTGTAGACTCGCGAAGGGATAGAAGAAGCTATCACGTCATTGAACAACTTAAATTAGCACCACTACTTAAACTACAACGGACACAAACAGTACTATTATGGGAAAAAATATGATGTTATGGAAGTAGGTACTAAAAAATATTTGATTTTGAAGAGAAAGTCTGTTTCCGATTCAGTTGTGAAAATAGTGCCAACGGAAAATTTTTACCACATACTTCGGGAAACCCATCAATCAACTGGCCACGGAGGAAGAGATAAAATGCTATATAGTTTGAAATCGAAATACCTAATACCTACTTCAGTTGTACTGGAGTTTTAAAGCTGTGCACGGTATGTCAGTCTAAAACAATTTCCTAGAAAAGGAATCGTCGTTTGCCCAATTGTATCTAGCGACTTCAATCATCGTGGCCAAGTCGATTTAATTGACTTACAGTCGACCCCAGATAGAAATTACAAATGGCTATTACACTACCAGGACCGCGCGACGAAATTCAGCTTTCTTCGACCGTTGGCTTCAAAAAGAGTTGCTGAAGTAGCAATGGAGCTATTAAAAATATTTTTGGAAGTAGGTTGTCCTCATATACTACAAAGCGACAACGGCCATGAGTTTACGGCTGCTTGTCATATAAGAATTAACAAGCCTGTGGCCAACATGCAAAATTGTAAATGGTAGGCCTAGACATCCAGCTAGTCAAGGATCTCTTGAGCGATCAAATCAAGATGTTGAAGCTATGTTACGTGCTTGGCTAACTGACAATGACACACAAAATCGGGCTATAGGTTGTTACTTGGTTCAATTCCAAAAGAATTCCTTTTTTCATCGAACCATTAAATGATCATCTTACAAAGCTTTATTTGGAACAAAACCAAAAACAGGACTCCAATCTAGTAATATTTCGAAAGAGTTGCTTGAAAAACTTGTTACTGAAGAGGACTTAGATATATTTCTTAATCAGCAGGATCATGACATTATTTTAACACCGGAAGACTTACCAGCAACTTCCTTAGAGAACAACAACGACGTTTAACTTCAAAAGATCTACTAGCATCTGAATTAATTGATTACAATGCTTCAACTTCAAATGATCTATCAATAATTAAATCAACCAACAATAACACTTCAATGTCACACGATCTACCGGCAGCTGATTTACTCACCAAAAAGGCTTTAAATTTAGAGGATCTACCAGAAATTGAATCAATTTCTTTATCGACAACAAGACAACTCGAACCAGTTAACAACTCTATTTCAACTCCTGCTTCAACAGTTAAAACATCTGTAGTGTTAGGGGAAGAAGAAGGGAAGCAGCTGTCAGCGACAGTAAAGCATGTTGTGTTGTTTGTGGAATGGAATCTACTGGAGCCCATTCATGTGACATTTGTAAAAATCCGGTGTACGCAATATGTGGGAATACAGTAGGAGAAGAAGGATATGGATCGAAAATTCTATGTTATTTATGCCAAAAAGAAGAGAGCATTAAAGATCAAATGGAAAATGCTGAAAAACACCTGAAAAGATCAGCTGAAAAAATGAAAGAAGTTTCTTTGAAGAAATTTAAAGACATGTTAGTGGATTCCACAGTTTTGGTGTATGTACCTAAGGTAGATAGAGGCCCATTAGATGGAAATAACATTGTGGTGATCGTATTAGATATAAAAAATAATTTATATCAAATTGGTACCTCAGTTGGAATTATAAAAGAATGGCTACCTAGAAACGTTCTTCAAATAGCTACTACAACATTTACCCAAACAGTTCCACGGACTAACCTAAGTCTGCGTCAGATTGCAGGAAAATTATCCTTATTTGGAGGTCAAGGATTTAAGAAGTGTTCCTGTGAACAATTCAAAATACAATGTAAAACAAAGAGATGTGCCTGTAAAAAAAGTAACATACTTTGTAACTCGAGATGCCACAAATCAACAACGTGTTTTAATAAAAATGAATGAACATTATTATTTATTAATTACATTCACTAAAAATGTTTAAAATTTCACTAAAAATATCCTTTTTGTTTTTAAAAATATCAGCTTGAGTACCTATTTCTTTTGTTAATTAGTTTCGAATAAATAATTTGTTTCAATGATTTTTGTTGTATTACCTATTCTACATTTAATAATGCATGGTTTACTAAATAAATATTGTTTAATATCTAAACAATATTATTTTATCTTTTCACTAAAAGAGTTAAGGGATTTGATCAAATCGCTTACTTTCTTTAGGGAAATCACCCCACAGAGTTGTTATTTTAACATCTTCCATGAATTGATTATCTACCTTAGGGATTTGATCAAATCTCCATTTTCATCATTTCCCTGCGACATATATATATAATAATAATAATAAATTGAAATATTAGCAGATATATGGATAAATGTAATCTGAAATAGTGCTAATGAGAATAGATGTAAGAAGATATTGATTTTGTGTATGTAATTTGAATTTTTATTTAACTGGACAAATACAGTATGAGGGAAATTTGATTATGCATTATAAGATGCTACGTTATTTAAAGCAACATGACCTGTAACCAGAAAGCATAGAGGATAATTGCTTGAGATTAAAATTAGATATAATCAAATCATTCTAACTAATGCTAAAGTTGGTCTTCATTTAACATTGTTTCATTTTTATGTTGCAACAAAAGCTAAATTAATTAAAAATTAAAACTTTTAAGGACTAGAACAATAATAGTCCTGTTTTCTTAACATTTCCCTACCTAAAGACAGAAAAATGAGCAAAAATCTATAGTTTGGCATGTAATGTAGAACTAGCACAAACTCCCCTAGTGATTAATTTTTGTATTAACTCCCAAATTAATAATAATTAATTAATTTGGCAGTTAATACAAAAATTAATTACTAGGGGAGTTGTGCTAGTTCTAGGATTATTTCGATCATGCAATTCCCTAAGTAAATGGCACCTCTGCGGTGGGGGCCAGAATTCACCCAACGTTTGGCCCACATGTCGTAAGAGGCGACTAAAGGGGCCCCAATCTTAAGGTGTAAGCTACCGTGCCGAGAAGATGAATGGCGGAGGGAGAGACGTCTTGAACGGTGCCTGTCCAGAGCTTGGTCAACTCTTGGCGGATGGAGG
>WUQG02216192.1:0-21425 GCA_011317285.2 Androctonus mauritanicus
GTTATGATAACCCCAAGCACAGAAAATCATGGGGACTTCTCAGCCATGCTTCCACATCGACAGCCAAACTGAATATTCATAGCTCCAAGGTCATGCTCTGTATTTGGTAGGATCAGCTTGATGTAGTGTATTATGAGCTGCTAAAACTGACTGAAACAATCAAGATGATCTGTATCGAAAGCAATTAATGAGTTTAAGCTGAGCATTGAAAGACAAACGGCCGCAATACAACGAGAGATATGATAAAGTGATTTTGCAGCATGACAATGCTCGACCCCATGTCGCAAAGTTGGTCAAAACATACTTGGAAACGTTGAAATGGGAAGTCCTATCCCACCTGCCATATTTTCCAGACATTGCTTCCTCTGATTATCACTTGCTTCGATCAATGGCACACGGCCTGGCTGACCAGTACTTACATTCTTATGAAGAAGTGAAAAATTGGATCAATATATGGATCATCTCATAAGATGAGCAGTTTTTTTGACACGGGATTTGTATGCTGCCTGAAAGATGGGAGAAAGTAGTGGCTGGTGATGGACAATATTTTGAATCATAAATGTATAACCAGTTTTTTACAATAAAGCCTCGAATGTCAGAAAAAAAAGGTGGATGCAAAGTTGTACACCTAAATATGATAATGCTGTGATATATAGATTTAAATAAAAACATCATGCATTAAAAATGAAACACAATTATATAGTTAGGTCAGGTCTAATTATTTTTAATGTTCTATTACTTTATTTATTCTAGATTTTAAATTTAGATTAATAGTGTTAATATTTATGTTTAGAACTAACTCATTAAATTTCTGAACTAAGAAGTCAATATTGTAATTATTCATTTTTATTCAAATAAATATATTCCTTTTTATTTTTGTTACCTTATATTGAAAATTATATAAATAAAATAAATAAATAATTTTATTATTATTTTTATCATTTTCAATATAACATTTTTTTCAACATAGATAAAAATTATTGTTTTAAATATTATAATTCCTGTATTTAATAAACTACAATTTATTAAACATTGCATTATAGTACAGAGTATTATATAATAATACAGCATTCAGAAAGTTTTTAATAAAATATAATTTCTTTTACTAAAGCACTTTTTGCTGTAATATTATATGCAAAATATTTATGTTGAAAAATGTCTAAGCTTAAACTTTTAAAAATAATTTTAAAATTTGAAATGATATTAGCAGTCATCAATGCAACTTCTAAAGAGATGTTCTCAAAAGTGCTAAATTGATCTTCACTTACAAATCATTTACATCAGTTACAATCATTTACAAGACAGTTCTCCTTACAATGATTTTATAACTTAAAATCATGTAATTTTCAATATAAAGACATTTATTGTATTTTATATTGAAATATATATTACTAGAGGCTCTTCCGCTGTAGCCTTTGGCTGCCAATCCCACAAAAAACTGCATCTCTTCTTCTCCAGTTGGGATCATACAGCTGGCTGAATTCCAATCAACTAGTTTCAGGAATACCTCTCCATAAATGAAACATTTTTAATATCATAAAAAAATTTTTATTCTTGCATATTAATCATAATTCTGAAAATAGCTATCAAAAATTAAAGATTAAGCTTGAAAAAAGTCTGTTTAAATAGAAATCATAAAACACTTGTGTCAAAAGCTGTCAAAGTTAGCTTGACTGATAAATATGACATAAACTGTGACATAATTTTAATTCATGAAGGTATTAAGGTTTTAATTTAAATAGTATTTATTATTATTTGTGTGTTTTAAATCAAAAGAAATAAATTACTTAAGATTAATAATAAAAATAAACATAATAATAAAAAGTTTATTTTTTAAATAATTTAACCACTAAAGGATATCATGCTATCTATCAACAACAATATCATTTTTTTTTTAATTTTCAATTTTTTTGAAACTTAAAATAAAAAAATTTTAGATTTTTTTTGAATGTGACTTAAATTCTATTTCCATGCCAAATTTGAAGTTTATATATCCAGCAGTTAGGATGAGAACTTCTATTACTCACTTCATTTCCATTACACTTAATCATTCATGCTATTAAGTGTGTGTGTATCTTAGATTAGATAATTTATATCTAATCTAATATATACAAATCATTAATAATATATTTATATAATTTATATTGTAATATCAAATATAGACCAATTCTGATTTTACAAGAAAACATAATTTGTGCCAAAATTTTTATTTATATGCTTTACCCTGATTTTACGATAGATTTATTGAGTAAATTTTTCAAATATTAAAAGAGACACTTTTTAATGTGAATTAATATTTTTGGATACCAATGATATCAAGTCATTACACAACTATGTTTCTCCTAGTACAGTTCCCAATTTTTAAATTCTTGATAAAAATTTATTGAAATTTTTGTGTTTTATTTATTCTGCATATGAGGTTTATTATATCAAATTTCAGAAAAAAAAAAATCAGTCAGCATGATTAGTCATATGGAAAACAATTCAACTATAGTCAAATGTGAGTTGTGTTTCAATATTTATTTATAACTGTAGTCAAATGTGAATTGTGTTTCAATATTTATATGAGGGGATTCCAGCTTGGCTGTTGATCTCCACTATTGTACAGTAAAGTTGACTCCCACAGTGTCAGCCAAATGGCTATATGATAGTGTTCCCTTACCATCTGAAGTATTTAGGTTTCATTCTGAGTCTCAAACATCTTGAATTTTTAAGAAAGATCTTATTCATTAAAATATATCCTTCAACTGAATGGACCACCTTACCATGTGTATTGGCCACTGCCAAATTATTTTTATGATTGACTTTCTTTGAAAAACTACTGCTTTTAGATTGTATTATAAAAATTAACATTAATTATTGAAATAATTTTTATTGTCATTTATACAATTAGATGGTATCGGGATATTTCAGTGAAATGTGAATGATGTTTTTGGGTTCAGGAATGCATTATGATTTATTTTTTTATTTAAATCAATGATAATTTATCCTCTGATTTATGAGCATTTTCAGGAATACTTTATTCTTGTTAATCATGGTCAAAGTGTATTTGTTAATTACAGGTAGTTCTTGACTTATAGTAAAATTCTGTTTGAACCCTAAAATCATAAATTGGAGTGGTTGGAAGTGTTCTGAATGTACAGATTTCCCACTACCAATCTTTATTGGGATACTCTACATTATTGTAATAAACTGAATAAATAAACAAAAACTATAGGAATCATATACAGAAAAGCTAATTTTATATATCAGACTAAAATTATTGCTTCTGGACTCTTATGCATAGGAATTGCATTAATCAATCACAGAATTGACTGATTACATCACAATTGTAAATATGAATGGCTGTAAATCAAGGACTGCCTGTATATTATAGTGAAATATAACTGATTATGACAAAACTATCAATGAATTTTTTTATTAATTTTGTTAAAATAAAATAATTAGAAGACTTCCGTTTTTATGAACTATTTAGTTGGTTCCAAAAAGTTCCTAATGCTAATTAATTCCATACCCATTTACAAACTTTCAATTTTGCAAACTTTTTTGAAGGTCTGTACGAGTTCATAGAATCAAGAGTCCAATTATTAAAATAGGAATTTCTTGGAAATTTTCAAAATTTCATGTATAATTTTAGTATAATTCATTAAATTTTTTTTCATGCTTGGAATCTGGTCTGATTGTTAATACTGTAGTATTAATAATAATAAAAATTCATTTATAACTTTTCTGAATTAAGATTGTTAAGTTCAGAAATATTTTTAAATATTGTAAGGTAAGACTTGTTATTTCAACCTATTTATTCAAAACTTTTCATTTTAGATTGCAATTCCTATTGAAGAATTTTATAGTGCTCATTTAAGATTTACCTTTAAACATCGTTCTTCTAATGATGGTAAGATTTTTAATAATATAAATTATATCATGTTATCCCATAAGTAATGTCATTTTTGCATGTGTGAAGAAATAAATAAAATTTTAAAATTTAAAAAATCTGTTCTAGATAAGGTTTATTTACCTAGAACAGATCATCATAATAAATACCCCCAATACCTACAACTTTCTCTCACTGTTCAACAAGGTTTTGAATGCCAGACTTGAAGTCCATGGATTTTGATTTAAAAACTTAGACATGGTTCAAAGGATCTTGACATTTTGAAGTTTTTCTCCAGAAAGATAGTGTTCAAGGCTGTAAAACAAATGATAATTGGATGGTGTAAGATCGGGAATATGCTGAATAGGTAAGTTTTTCCCATCCAAACTCTTGCAATTTGGCACAAGTCATTCTCGCTGTGTGTGGTTTCACACAATTACCATGCCTTTATGATTAAGAGTGCCAGATGTTTTTCCTGCAGGCAGTGCATAGATGCTCTAGTTGCTGACAGTAAACATCCCCAGTAATGATTTAGTTTTGTGACAGAAGCTCATAATGGATTATGACTTGCATATCCCACCAAACATTCAGTAAAACCTTAAGTGGAAAATGTCAAGATTTAGCCATTACTGCAGGCAGAACTATTTAGGAAGCCACTGATGTTTATGCTTAATGTTGTGATATAGAATCCATTTTTCATCTCCTATAACCACTCTTTTCAAAATAACTCCCTCTTTTCACAGTAGAGCAAGAAGTGCAAATATCCACATGCTGTTGCAGATTTTTTGTGTGAATTCCTGAAGTATCCACTTATCCAGTTTTGATACATAATGAAGGTTCTGCAAATGCCTGTGAATAGTTGAATGGGATGACATGATTGTGGCAAATTCCTTGACTATTGCCTTTGGATTCCTCTCAACAGCAGCTCTCAACATATCATAATCCAACTCGACAAATCAGCATATTCATGAGGATCTTGTTCCCAAATTTAAATTTCTGGAACCATCTTTGGCATTTTCTGACATTCAGGATACCCTGCCCATATATGATATTGATGATTTATGTCACTACAGTTGCTGTATGCCTTTGATTAAACTCATACAGCATAATATGACTTGTGTGTTCTTCAGATAACTTTATTTCCAATCAACTTTAATGACACAAGGGATGCATGTACAACTGTCATTCTCTGCCTCACATTATATGAAGAGTATGCTGTGCAATATATCTTTTCATGTCCTTGGTCTACTTCATCTGGTTGCCAGAAGCAGTAGGCAGTAGTTCTGTGGGACATGTGAAAAATGACATTAAATTATGGGATGACCTTATATATACAAACACACAAATTTTATAATTTGTTATTATCATCAACTTGTTTTTAATTGAATAAAATTTAAATATTTTTCTTAGAACATTTTATATAAATAAAATATAGACAAAATATAGATTTTTAAATATTCATTTTATAAAAATATAATATATAGACGATAAAAAAAACAGATTCACTCTATTATAAATAAATTTTCCTACTCTTAATTTATACAGTAGATTGATTCTGCAAAAGTAGTGCAGTATTCTGCAAGTGAAAATCATGTAAAATGAGACTGACTTTCATGTAAAAAACGAAAGGATAATAAATTGAATAAATTTTTTTTTAAATAAGTCATATATAATAGTTGCATTATTTGATTTAACAGTCAAAAAAATGCATCAACAGTGAAATAGCTGTCTTATTTATGACATAATGTTAATTTTGCCCAAAAGATATTTCTGCCAAATTGATGTGAAAGTAAACTTAATAGCATTATTTATGAAAATGTTTTTCTTTCATTAAAAAAATTAATTATTTATTATGAAATATGGAATATAAAATTGAAATTATGGTATGATAGCTTTTGTACTGATACATGATATGGTGCAATCTGAAATAGCCAGTAGCATTTCAGAATGCTTTACATTGCCAGTTTTGGAAGATGGAAATTTTGAGTATATTAGTATAGTAGATCTTCATTTTATTGTTAGAGTTAGGTTCCTGAGAATTGCAACTTTAATTGAAATAAAGTTAACTGAAATCAGAATCCTCTATCTTTTAAATCAGGGGTTACATTCCTAGATCAGAATCTAGGAATGTAACCCCTGATTTAAAAGATAGAGGATTCTGATTTCAGTTAACTAAATTATCAAATATTATCACTTCTGATACTAGAAGTGATAATATTTGATAATTTTTCTCATCTAAATATTACTTATTATTTAATAATGGAATGAAATGAAAGAAAAGTATGATTTAATTGTAAACTTATAACATTGTAAAATTTTACATAATAATTATATATCATGTCTTACAAGTAAAGAAAATTATTTTCTAATAAAAGACAGCTTAGAATTCAAGGTATTATATCCATAATTAGTTTTTTAATGCTGGTTTTAATCACTCACTAATCACTAAACAGTTATGCCACCACTTCAGGCTCTATCATAGTCATCAACATTCAGAGATCTGCTGAACAGATGAGATTACTGGATAGAGATGATTAACCTGGCACAGACCCCTCATATAAATTTTTCAAAGTGTGGATTCTTAATTCAATCCTCTGATTGAAAAGTTGAAACATTTCCATTTGGCCAATCTGGCTAAATGCCCTACTGTGCTGTATAGTTAATATACAGTATTCACAGACAATATATTAAATTAATCTCATAATTAACTTGTTTTCTGTAACTACTATAGGTTTCCACTTTGTTTTCTATTATGAAAGGAAATATAAGAAAATAGGACTTTATTCTGTTTTGCTGCCTTAAAATCTTTAATTCTTTATTAATTAATTTAGATACATATTGCAATCCTCAATCACATAAAACATAAAAATCTAGCCAAGTACTAGGAAAACAAATCTTTTCCGAATAAAAAAGAATTTGTTTTTCTGATACTATTTTCTTTGGTAGATTTTTATATATAGAATAAATTGTTTTTGCTGACATCATAATAGCAAAACGATTGTTAACTGAGTTAATATTAAATGAAGATCTACTATACGTTATGGTAGGATAGAAGTACATAGTAAGATGAACAGTAAAACTGTGTATTATAGTGAGTGTATATTAAGTAGGATATACTATATTAGAATATATACTATTATATGAATATATACAAAATAATTATCTAAAATTATTCTATAATCATAATGAAGGAAATACAGTACTAACTATGCAAGATAGTTTTACTCATATATTAAATTAATTACAGGAAAAATGGTTTTCCTATAATTAGTTTACTGCTGTTTCCTTCATTGAGATTATATAAATTTTAATACAGGCAATTTACAGTATAATTTGGTTTGAATAAAAATATTTTTGTAGTTGTAACATATTTTATATTATATGAATTTATGAATTTAATTTCATTTAAATATAGCAAAAGACAAGACTGAAAAACCATTTGCCATATCCTTTGCTAAATTAATGCAGGAAAATGGAACAACATTAAAAGATGAAATACATGAACTACTAGTTTATAAAGTAAGTATTTCATTAATTCTTTATTATTTTTACCGTATTACATCAAATTTAAGCTGCACTTTTTATTAAAATTTTTAAGATTGAATTTAAGTCACACTTTAATTTTATATCTTAAAAATTTGAATTAAGATGTTGTTTCAAATAAGATGTTAAAATAGTTGCTTTTTCAAAGCAACTATTTTAACATCTTATTTCTGCCAATCTCCCATTCTCTAATGATTGGGTCTTTGCTCTATCTCTATGCATGTGCATAGTATTATGACTGTTGATGCAGTTTATTTGGTGAACCATTGATAACAGTTTATTTGTTCTTTTCTGATTTAATCCAGTTTCTGTGTAGAATCGTATTGTATCTGGCCATATTTTAAGTTTTTTTTTTTTTATTACTCGTACTCACTAATAATAGAAAAATAGTTTACATATGGTGCTGAATTCAAAAGAAAAGTTATATTATGCACCAAAGAAATTGGAAATTGTGCAGCCAGTAATATATTTACAGTTAATGAAAAGAATGTGTGTCATTGGAGAGTCAAAGGAAAAGTTATTTTAATGTAAAAAGCAGAAAATCATTTTTGGGGCCTCTTAAAAAAGGAAGGTTTCCTGCAATTGATACAGTTGTTTTATGTTATGTAAAGGAATTATGCAGTAAAGGTTTACCAGTGACAAGAAAGATAGTTATGGTTAAAGCCAAAGAGTGTGCTAAAAATAACAGCATCATGTTTAAAGCAAGTTGTGGATAGTGCAAAAATTTTTGAAACGAGAAGGATTAGCATTACAAAGAAAGAAGGCATAACTCAAAAGTTGACTACAGATTATGAGAATAAGCTTCTTAGTTTTCAGCATCATGTAATGAACTTGAGAAAAAAGCACAAATATTGTTTTAGTCAAATCGAAAACATTGACGAAACAACAATCTTTTTTGATATACCAAGAAATTATACAGTAAACACACAAAGGAGAAAAACAAAACAAAATTTTAACTACTGGATTTGAAAAATCACGAATTACAGTAATGTTGTCTTTAACCACCAATGGAAACAAATTGCCCTCTTTTATTATTTTAAACAGAAAAACTATACCCAAAGAAAATTTTCCTAAGGATGCTATAATTCAAGCACAAAAGACTGCATGGATGGCAACAGAAATGATGAAAGATTGGTTAAAAAATATTTGGAAGAGACCTGGTGCTCTTTTAAAAAAATGGAGCATGCCAGTAATGGATGCTTTCCAGGGACATTTAACTGATGACATTATACTTAAAGTAAAAACAAAAAACTGTGATCTGATGATAATACCAGCAGCTATGACTAGTCAGCTCCAACCACTTGATGTGTCTATTAACAAATCCTTTAAAGATAGAATGAGAACCTATTATGAAACATGGTTAAATCGAGAAAATCATCCTTTGACCCCAACTGGTAAAGTAAAATGAGCATCATCATCTACAATAGCTCAGTGGGTTTTGCAGTTTTGGAAAGATATCTCAGAAGAAATTATCAAAAAATCTTTTTTAAAATGTTGCATTATTAATAATTTAAATGGCACTGAAGATATGCTCTGGTGCAATAGTGATGATGAGAATTCAAGTTCTGAAAGTGAAGATATCGAAAGTGATAGTATATCTGAAGAAAATTCTCAATAAATTAGGTAGCTTATTATGTATATTAGTACTTATTTAAGTAAATAAAAATGTTTCTTATTTATCAATACCTATTGTAAAATCATTTTTATTTATTATTATTTTTCCAATTTTCAAATCCTACTGCAGCTTAAATTCAAAATAATATGATGATTTATTAATTAAATATAAAGTTTACATTGAGAAAATTCAGAATAAAAATCTGGGCAATCTTCAACTTATAACTGTTCATATTTACAATAATGATGTAGTCAGTACAGTCTGTGATTGGTCAATGCAATTCAATGGGTTCAAATCCCTGATCTAATGGTCTGATATATCAAAAGTGGCCTTTTTTTTGTGTCTGGTTCTTGTAATTTTGTATTCTTTATGTTTATTAAAATAATGTATAATGTCCTAATAAATATTAATAGTGAGAAATCCATAAATTTTGGATATTTCTGACTTACAACCAATCCAACTTATAATAGCAGGATTCAAACTAAATCCTGCCATAAATGAAAGACTACCTATGCCCAAATTCAGTGATTCCAGAACTTCATTAAGTTCAGAAATTTCAAACTATCTCATTAATATCAAATATGATTGTGAGCTGTTCTGATTTGAATAGAATTGTCATAATATTTAAGTCTAAATCATGTACAGTAGATTCCTAATTATCTGAAGTTGGATTAATAGGGATTCAAATGTTTTATAATTTATTGAAAAGGAAACAAGAAATTTGTTTATTTGCAGAAAGAAATTATTGGAATATTTGTAATTTTAATTTGATTCTAAGTTTGATTGCTAATTATTTATTACAGGTTGCAAATTAACCCCAGTTAATGTTTGATGATTGATGTTTTATCTTAAATGTAATATCTGATAAATTTTTGAACATTCCACATTCATTTTTTTATTATATCTTAGATAATTAGCAATCAAAATTAGAATCATATTAAAATTACATATATTCAAATAATTTCTTTCTGAAAATAAACAAATTTCTTGTTTTCTTTTTCAATAAATTAGGAAACATTTGAATATATATATACAATTTATTATTTTATTAATATTAAATACATATTGTTCATAATTTTAATTTTTTTCTTTGATTATATTCAGATTATCCAGAGAATTTATTATCCAGGGGAATTAATTCTCTGACTATCCTAGTTAATTCAGAATCTACTGTATCTCACTTTATGTTAACATATTGATGATCACACACACGGGTCTTTGTGATTTGTTTATTCTAATAGATAATACATATAGATATTATGTTTCTCTAATCTTATTATTTTTTTGTAATTTTTCATTGTTTCTCTGTGAGTTAGTCAAATACTCATCAAAATTCAGCAATATGCAGCAGTAATAAACAAAAAACACTTTATTTTTAAATATTAATTTTCTAAGTTATTTGAATATATTACTCATATATAAATGAGAAATTTTTTCTGAAAAAATTGAAACTCTGTCCTTTAGATTTTCCTGATGTAATAATGTTAATTGCTACAGATTTTATATATTTTTATAATTTTTGCAATTTTTGTTTTTTAATAATTTGTATTTTTATATTTTTAAATAAACTTTTGTTTAATAAATTATGTAGTACAACAGGAGGTGATATTGAGGAAAGCATTTACAAATATGGTCCTTCCCTTCAGATTTGTTTATTCCCTTTATAGGATAGTCTCTCTTCTCTTATGTGATATGATTAGTTTGTGTTTGAAGCTGAAAAAGATGTCAAGTTCATTGAAAACGTTGCCAAAATAATGTTTGACTGCTAATGGACTTGCTTAATATTATTTGCAAAATAGCAGTTTACAGTTTCTTAGTTTTTTAAATATAAATTTAGTTACAATAATTTAGAATACATTAAAATGCTATATACACTCAAATATAAGCTGATCCATGTATAAGCCAACTCCAACTTCAGAGTTTGAAAATCAATAAAAATGGGAAACCCATCTCTAAGCCTATCTCCCGATTTTAGCACTTAAAATTCAATAAAAATTTGAAAATTGCATGATTTTTTATTTTTAGTTATTTATATATTAATGCTATTTGATCAAAATAAATATTTTATTGAAACTTTAAATATATACATATAAAATAAATTATTATAATACAAACACCGGTATATCAATTTAAAAGGTAAAATTTTACTTTAATGCAAAGTGATCCAGCACAGCTCACCTACATAAGATTCTTGGATTATTGTCGAGAATTTCTGCATTGCAGTGTATTAGGCAGCACAGCATTGCCTATCTGATGCACTTGTATAAATGCTGCAGGTTGGAGTCAGTGACACAACATGCTCAATCGCTTTGGGTAAAATAAAATTTTACTCTGAAGTGAGATTGATATTGGTGTATGACATTATCATTAGGATGATGTAGCTTCAGAAAATATCAAGTTAACGAGTAATAATAAATTTTGATAATTTATATAAAAATATTTTCTTTTTATTGTTATTGAATAACTGTTTTCTTTTCTGAAAACATTTCATATTAAATTATCACAGTAAAAATTCCATTAAAATCATATGTCTACATTATATGGCTCTCAAGAGACCATTTGAAGTTTGAGTTGAGTTATCATATTCAAACCTTTAATTATATTTCAAAATGAGTGGATCATCTTAATGATGATGTCATGCATTGTTACGATAACGTATGCACCATGATTTCTAGACATTAAGTATGCGATTTTGAAGGTTTGATTTTTTGCTTACAGTGAACTTTTTTGATAGACTACAGTTATTTTTCAGTACAGATTTTAAATAATTATTATTTTTATGTTATTTTAAACATTATTTTAGTTACTTTTTAATCTAATTTAGTTAAATATAATAGGGATTTATCTGATTACTAGCAAATGGATTAAAACATTCTTAATTAATAATAATGAAAAATAAATATATTTTTTTGCCCAAATATAAATACTAGGTGAGATTCTTAATTGATTGTTGAGAATTTTCGCATCGCGTTGAATTGTGCAGCGCGGCGTCGCCTACCTGATTATGGTATATAGACACAGGTTGGAGTCAGCAGCGTGACATGCTCAATCACTTTGGGGTAAGATAAAATTTTACCTGTTATTGTATTAAATGAATTATTGCAAAATTTCTTTCCTGGTCTTCAGGAGATGTTCAGTAAGTTATTATTTTGCTTATTACTTCAATTTCTCCAGCCAAAAAAACTGATTTTTTCTGACCTGTATATAAGCCAATCCCCCACTTCAGAAATTTTTTTTCTAAGAAAAAACCTTGGCTTATACACAAGTATATATGGTATTTATTATATATTCAAAGTAAGGTTTTCTTGATTAAGATATTTATTGGTTTATTATAAATGGAAACTGTATTTAAAAAAGATTTTTTATTCAGATAGATCATAAAAAATTTGATGAAAATGATGCAAATTACTTATCATTGCCTTCAACAAAAATGGAGTTAGAATCACTTCAACAATCACTTGGAAATACTAATAATAATCCATCAAGATTATCTGTATTATCACATCCAACAGGACTGATGTTAAGTTTAAAAGATTCTTTTAGTATTTCAACTCTTGTATGTTCTACAAAATTAACACAAAATGGTATGTAAAAATTTTATAAATTTTTATATATAAAAATTATATTTTTATTTTCAGTGGTTGATTATTTTGCTTTGAATAAAAAATCAAGAGGATAAGTATATGAGAGAATATTTTATAACAAAACACAGTAATTACTTATAATGTACAATTTTTTAAAATTATCTAACAGTTAATTGTATGATATAATTTAACATCAAATATGCAATTATTTCTATATTTAATACTACAATAAAAAATAAATATAGTAAGAATAAGAAATTATTGTAATGTATATATAGTGGAAACACATATAGGATTATTCAAAATGATGGACCCAATTTAATTAATTTGTATTTAATGAAGTATAAATTGGATATGTACAATCTACATACTGAAGGAAAGAGGAAGTTCCAAAGTTTTGTCTATCACCACTTGGGCAGTGATAGTTGCGTAAACGGTTGCTAGGGTTCCATCTTAGTGAAAAAGTGAATAGACACAATGTTTGCATATGGGGTCTGCAAAATCCCCATACAACATTGCAACATGAGAGAGACTCGCCAAAGCTAAACTTGTTCTGTGCCTTATTGTGGATAAAAGTTTATGGACCATTTGTTTTTGCAGAAAAGCACTGTAAGTGGAATAATGTACCTGGACATGTTGGAGCAATGGCTTTTTCCTCAACTTACCAATGATTCTTCATTTTCCTGTTGGAAAATGAAGAATCATTACTATGAGACTTCATTTTCCAACAGGATGGAGTCCTGCCCCATTGGCACCATAATGTCTGACGATTTTTAAATGAGTCCCTTCCCCAGTGATGGATTGGTTGCATGGGAAATCAAGACCTGGCCCTGCTCTGCTGGCCACCGAGACCTCCTGATCTCACGCCATGTGACTTTTTCTTGTGGGACTATGTTAAGGAAGCTGTTTACGTCCCACCTCTACCAACAACTCTGGCCGACCTGTGGAATCATGTCACTGTTGTGGTGAACTCAATAACACAAGACACGCTTCTTCGTGTGTGGGACAAGTTTGGCTACCACTTAGATGTTTGCTGTGCAGCAAAGGGGGGACACATTGAACATTTATAACCTGTGGCAAAAAACTTTGAAACTTCCTCTTTTTATTAGTATGTAGATTGTTCATGTCCAATTTATACTTCATTAAATGCAAATTAATTAAATTGGGTCCATCATTTTGAATAATCCTGTATTACTGCAAAATTTGAATTTTTAATTTGATTCTACTTTTGATAACAAAGTATGATTAAAGAAACTAATCCAGGATGTTTATAAAGTTTTCAGATATCTCATCTAAGATACATCATCAATAATATATATTTTGTAAGTTTATAACCAATTAAGACAAAATTACTTTATATTTTCTTAGATATCAAGTTTGCTTTGTAATCACATTAATTAGGTGGACAGAGGCAGGATTTTTGTGCTCTGATAATTTTATTCAGATTAAAGGAGGCGCTAGATCGTCGATATCTGCAAAATTGATATTTGACATGTATAATGAATTCATTGTATATCTTTGTGTGTTCTTTGCACTAGTTGCATTTTCTTTGGTAGCTGCATGATCTGTGATATTCATTCCTAATTAATATCTGTTTTTTCTTGATTCTTTTATTAAAAATATACAGATATGTTTGAATGCTCATATTCAAATGCATTCAAAAAATATTAATTTATCAAGCACATCATAAATAAGATCAGTAATGTATAGAGCAATCATTTTTCACAAGTAAACATGGTGGCTAGTACTCTATATATCATTAATTAATCTGTTTTATTAAATGCAAATGTAATGAACCCCAATATTTTAATCAAAGAATTTGTTCAATATCTGGTAGTTCTGATCATTTAACAAAACATGAAATTATTATTTTAAAGATAATTTCAGACATCAAATTTTAACTTCTGGCAATCATGTGTGCTGATTAATTTATTATTATTGTCATTTGCAATAAAATTTTCTTTATGCATTTTAATTGCTATTATTAAACTCCCTTTTAAACAATAATTTTTATTGAGATTTGAAAATAATAGGAACATTTAATTGTTAACATTTTCTGTTAAATAAGCACTGATAAAATTATATTATGAAAAAATATTAGGTTAGAGTTTAATTCTACATCTTTGGTATTATAAAATTAGATTAAATCAATTAATAATGTATAATAAAACATCATAACAAACCAGATTTTAATTTGGTGATGTTTTTCAGTTATAATCATAGTTATATAACTCAGTAAAAATCTTGTTTGTTGTTGGAGAGTTAAAAATTATATTCAGTAAAAACATGGATTATCAACTGTTGAAATATGAGGCTGAACATGACACTACATCTTGCTTCTTATCCAGCTTTCTCCCTACATTGCATCATAAGATTTCAATGCACAAATCCAGCTCTGTTTAATCTGTTGCATGCTGGACACAAAAAATATGACTGTAATCAGATGCTGGTGAATGCTTGATATAAAGTAAAATAACTGTTTTCCAAATTATGATTCATTAAATCATAATTGTGTAAATTTAATAATTATTTTAGCATTTTGCAATTTGTTTAAATAAAATTCTGTTTATCATATGAATGAATGTATTCATTACATACATAAAGTGGAAACTTATCTGATTATAGTGATTTTTTTATTAATAATGTTTTAATTTTTTATTTTAATTTATATGTAGAAAAATTGTTTGTAAATATCAAACTCACATTATAAATTATTTGTTACTATTATACATTAAAATAAAACATTGATTAAAAAAGATAATTTTTTCTTTCTGATTTTCCAGTTGAAATCCTAAATATTCTGAATAATCAGTTGTTTTATTATAACTAATGATATATGAACAGTAATAAATAATTTAATTTTCAGTTGATCTTCTGGGACTTTTAAAATGGTGGTCAAATCCAGATAGTTTAAAAAGTAATCTCAATGCCTTGATGAAAGTTGATGGAGAAGAAGTTGTAAAGGTATTTTATTGAGATATTTTTAAATAACTTATTAATCTTAGTTTAAATAATCTAATTATATTGTAATTTAAATTTCTATAAACCTTTCAATCTGCAATGTAAAATAGTCAATTTAAAAATTGCATATTTTAAAATTTTTATATTAAATAATAATTTAAAAGTTCTATATTATTTATGGAATTTATGAATTACAGAATTCAGTCATTGTAAAAAGTAAGATTAAATCAGATGTCAAGTATTAACATATTATGTTTATTGTAATAGATAGAGATGATTAGAGGTTAGATTTTAATATATTTATAATAAATTGTCCTCTTAACTGCATTCAGTTTTTTATGGAATACATATAAAGGCATTCATAAATTGCAAAGGAATGCATTAGCTGCTTATTGGGATCAAAATGAAGCAGAAAACATTTTGTAAGATGCAGATATAATCATTTCTAACATTGCTGAACAAAATTTACATCAGAATCTTATATATGGATTCTGGAAATTTACTGTTAATATATGGATATATGAGAAGTAATTTAGTTAGAAAACAAAAAATCATTAAAATAAATATTTCTTGACTGGAAGTGTAAATTTCCAATCCATAAGTCAGACTGGAAATTTACACTTACATGTATCCAATCTCTGTAAATCAGAACTTGCATAAAAAATTTTCCAAAATGATTTTTCTTTTTCAGGATATGGAGCTAAAAATTTATTGTATTTGCAAAATACAAGTCTTGCACATACAATAAATATTACAAGATACATAATGATTTACATTTAAATGGTCGTATTTATTTGTTTATATTTAATGTATTGTTTGTTGATCTTAAGTATCATATTATTGGTGTCATGACAATTGGCATTCTTTTGCTTTCAGTGAGAGAGCAATATAGCACTATAACATGATATAGATGCAAAATCATATCATTTGCTCTAGTAGTTTTTGCTTCAGAATTTTTGTTGAAAAATAATTTTTCTGATTTTCACAAAATCTAAGTTATGTAAAAACCTTTTGATCCCAATTATTTGCATAAATCAGGGAATGTCTGTATTTTATGATTGGTGACATTTCATGGTATACCACTTCCAATAATAGTGTTCTAGCCAATTTTTATCTCTTAATTATTAGTAAAATCTTGATCAGTTTTATATCTCAATCAATCTCATAAAAGTATTAACACATTGATAAATATAAACTGAATAAACTTTTCAGAAGAACTACATATTATGATGATCAGATTTTAAAATATACAGTTTTTTGGAATTAATATATTGGATCAACTAATAAATACTTTTTAACACCTGTTGAGATATCATTTTTCAAATACAAAATATAGAAGATAAGCAAAATATATGTATTATATTGCAGAGTAATTAAAACTAATCTAACAACATCAGAGCCAAGAATGTTTCTAGTAAATTTCAAATTATATAAACATGTTCCTATGTATTAACATTGATGGTAATAACATAAATTAGAATTTTTATGAAAAATTTTCTCTTCTGTATTAGCTCACTAATCTGCAATCCTGACTTGTACAAATTTGACTTCATGTAAAAAAATTTTGACATGTATAATATTTTAAAAATCAGATTATAATTTGATATACAATGTATTACTTAATTTTACAAACTAATATCATAAGAATGATTGATATAAATGTGATATTATTTAATACTAGTATCAAGAATTAAATATTAATAATAAAACTATTATTGTATATCATAATAGTTATCATAATATAATGTAAATTGTATATGTACACCATATTACAATAGTTATTTTCTTGTCTTTCAGATAAGCTATACATTCAACACATAATGGATTTTAATTTTACTATAATAATTATATAGTTTACTAGATAAAGTTAGCTTTGTAAAATTCAATTTATATAGTATTGTAAAGAATGCAGATCTTGCATAAGTCTAGAAGTATCTGTTAAATATCATTAGTAAAGTGCCATTGATTTATTCAATTTTATTGTGACAATTTATTATTAAATATTTTTTTTTATTTAATGTAAATATATTAAATCACAAAATAGAATAAAAAGATCAATTTTTTTTATTAGATGCTAATTATCATTAGTATGAATGAAAAAAATGAGAAAGTGATTTATTTAATTCAAATTTATCTTGTATTAATACTAAAGATGACTTATAACTAATAAAATAAAAATATTATTCTATTCTTTTTAAGATTAAAATAGTTTTATGTATATTATAAATTATTTTTAATATTTCAGTTTTTACAAGATACATTAGATGCTCTCTTTAGCATTTTAATGCAAAATTCTGATTCTGATTTATATGATAATCTAGTATTTGAAGCATTGGTATGTATAAAATTTTCATGATTTTAAATCTACTTTTAAATAAAATATTTAAAATATTTATTTATAGAAATATACAAGTAGTTCCTGGCTTTACAAGTTAATTTGTTTGCAAAATAAAAACTCATAAACCATGATTCAATATCCCATAAACATAATGTTAAACTCAGAAGTTCCATTCTCAGTAATGCAATTTGACCACAGTAAAATTAAATAAAGGCTAACAAAATTAATAGTTTATGATTATATAATGATTTATTTATCTAAAGAAATGAAGACATTATCTTTAAAATCAAACAAATTATAATAATAATGAAATTTATAATGCCATATAATAAATGTTAAAAGAATTTTTATTGTCATTATTATTGACAGATAACTGGGCAAGTATACTGTAGTATAAATAGATCAGCTTTAATGCTGATCTATTTATACTACTATCTTCGAACTACCACTACTTTAGATACAATCTAAAAATAAAAGTTATTTATATAATATGCCAATAAAAACCAAAGGATATGCTACCATTGCTTTTTGGTTACCATTTTGATTTTTTCAATATTTCATATTTTAAAAAACCTCACAAACCTGGAAATTTGTAAACTGAGAACTACCTATAATATATAAATATATATATATATATATACTCAATAGCATGAATAAGATAGTGTTAGAAATTCCCAGCCATAATCATTAGATATATAAACTTCAAATTTGGGACAGAAATAGAATTTAGGTAACATCCAAAGGAAAAAAATTCAAAATCCAAAAATTTTCCATTTTAACAACCTCAAAAAAAATTGAAAATTAAAAACAATGATATTTTGTCAATAGATGGTGTGATATTCTTTAGTGATTAAATTATTTTAAAAATAAACTTTTTATTATTAGGTTTCTTTTTTGAGTTAAATTATTTATCTTTTTAATTTAAAATACTTAAATAATAATAATTATTATTTAAATTAAAAATTTAATGCCTTGATGAATTAAACTTAATGATCTTTCACAGTTTCACCATATTTGTTATCAAATTGACTTCACATCTTTTGCCATAGATGATATGTGATTTCTATTTAAATAGCTTTTTCAAACTTAATTCTTAATTTTTGACAGCTATTTTCAGTTATTATTAGTATGCAGGAAAAAATTTTCTAATATAGTTCATTTAAAAACATTTCATATCTGGAGAAAGAGAGACTCCTGAATCAATTTGATTGAAATTTAGGCAAACTGCCCTATTTCTAGATCAGAGAATCTGGCAGAACCCCTAGTAGAATAATATAAATACAGTGTGGCATTGTTTAATGCCATTTCACTTAACAACATTTTGCTATTTGTTGCCAGCATAAACTAAATTAATTAATTAAAAATTTTTAATTTTTTAAGGCAGTGAAACAGAATAAAGCCTTGTTTTCTTACATTTCCTTTCATAATAAGAAAAAAACAACATGGAAACATGTAATTATAGAAAACAAAATAACCATATTTTATATGAACATTAACTCAAATAGACAATATTATCTTTGAACAATATATAATTAAATTATTCAGCATACAGGACATTCAACCAGATTGACTTGGTGCAAATGCTTTTGGCTTTTCATTCAGAAAACATAGAATCAAATTAGGAACCCATCCTTCTGAAAATTTATATTCTGGGTCAATGAAATATTTTATTTCAGTTAATATTGTGATTTTCAGGAACCTAATCCTGATGTTAAATGAGGAGCCATTGTACATGTAATCTTCTAATATTTTAAACTTTCATATATACCAACAGGACATTTTATTTCCAAATTTTTGAATAATTCAAAAAGTTATGATAGAAAAATGATCTATTAGAAAATGTTTTTAAATTTGTTTAATATGATAACACAGTATTTCAAGATGATAAAAATTCTTGCTATATGACTAGACAGTAACTTTTATTTATTTATTTATTTATTTCAGATACTTAAATACAAGCTATTCTAAACTAATGCAATCAGTAATATACAGATAGTTCTTGATTTATGACTACTCATATTTAGAACAATGATAAAATCCATTAATTCTCTGATTTGTCAATGCAATTCAGTAGATTCAAGTCTTTGACTCAATATAGGATATGTATAAAGCATTCTTTTTTGTATCTGATTCTTGAAGTTTAATGCTCTTTATATTTATTAATATAATTTACCTAGTAAAAATTAGAAGTGAGAAATTATAAATTTTGAGCATTTTCAATTTTCAACTATTCCAACAAGGTTCGAAGCCAAATCCTATCATAAATCAAGGACTATCTGTGTAATGCACTATATCAGTGGTTCCCAAACTGGGATACATTTATCTCTTGGCTTTGGGTTGTATCTTGTTGTTAAATGCACCAAGAGACACACTGAACCCAAGAAAATACAAAATTGATAGAAATGCCATATGATGGAGTAGACTTAAAAATTATTGAAAATATAGCTAATAGCTTGAACACAAAGATATCCTGTATAGGCATCCAATCATATTGAAAAAATTAAGGAACAACAAAAACTATTACATGTATTGCTCCTATAACACATTAGATAAGTTCCTAAAAAATACCGTGTTGTATGAAACTGCATTATATGAGACCAGGAGCCAAAACAAAAAGGAGAGTTACATTCCAAAATCAATTAAAAACAAATAACTTTCTTTAATTTCATATAAGAAACTTCATTTTAATTAAGAATATTAATAACACAAAACAAAAGAAAGAAAAAAATATATATATGTAAGACTCTAAAAAAACAATATATATAAACAGAAGGAAAGAAAAAAGTATACAGTCTATATAACATTCATTTAATAATTATATCTTTCTTACCAATTGTTTCATTTAAATGAAAACATTTTTTCTTTAACAATATCGACTTCACTTTCTGAACTTTCTTATGCATTTAAAGTTTGTGTATCTTCTGCTCTCTTTACAAAATCTATAATCTAGCCCATTACAACCCACTTGAAAACAATTGCTCCTTAACATATAAACAAAAAAATTTATAAATAAATAAACTTCTTCTCTTTCACATTTTTCTATTGAAGAATAAAAATTATTTTTTATCCACAAACTGAACGTTGGGAACACAAAGTACTCAATGATCACCAATTAACTCAATTTCAAGTGAAAATCGAAAATAGACTTGATATCATCCCTCTCATAGCAAACTAGCGAAATTGCATTTATGACTAATTTTAGCAGTGTTTACCAATGATTACATTTTACATGTGTATTTTATGTTCCTAGTAAGGATTTACAAAAATTAATGAAAATATTTTGTGTTGTTGGAGAGTAAACATAATTTTCTAAAAGTGTTTAGTAAAAAAACTGTGTTGTAGAAGTACAGTGTTACATGAGGGTTTCTGCAATTTTCAAACCATGTTAGAGCAAAATGATGTTATAGAAAGCCATTATAGGAGGGATACCTGTATAGAAAGGAGAAAAGCACAGGTGTATATAATATATATGTCACAGTAAAAGTGATTAATCTGGTGATTATACATAAT
>WUQG02216303.1:0-21418 GCA_011317285.2 Androctonus mauritanicus
TTAATCCTATTAGCAAGCCTTTAGTAATTGGACTCTAACTTTTTGCCTTCCAATTACAGATCTATCACCGATTTCCATCACTTCACACTTCGCCATAATCTCTGTGATTCCTTTGACTGTAGTTATTTCAGATACAAAAATGATAAACATTTCAATAACATTTATTAAAACAGATTTGCTATTAAATTCACTTTAAAATTTCACATCTCAAACCACCAAATCTTTATGAATATCATTTATCCGATATGATCAAAAATACGTAAATTGCATTAAGTATGATTATATATTAATAAAGTAATAATCTTAAAACAAATTACTTAGGTAAATAAACTAAGAGTATTTATTTTTGATGGTAAATCGCATATGGAACAATCTTTTTGATCAAAATATTTATAAAATGAATCTCTTTCCAAAGATTTTCAATTGGAAAATACAAATACTACATTTTAAAATTCTAATCTTCTTAACTGTTCTAAAATAAACTCACCAAAACTTTACATTCAGTACACTTTATAAAATGAAAAATAAATATTGAAAACAATAAAAAACTATCGAATCAAAATCGTAGATTAATATTGCAAGATTATTTTTAATTATGGAACCTATGCAATTATACAATATAAAATTGATCATATTTTTAATATTGATACAAATTAAATTAGCAAATGAATTTAACTGTAATTCATATTTATTTCTGACTTCATAAATTTTATATTTATTCAAATGTTGATTTTTTTAAGCAATTTTGTTTAGAACATTGCTTACAGTCAGTTTTGTATAGTGATGACTTGTAGCAATGTTCAAATAAAAAAACTAATTAAGCAAATTAATTTATTAATAAGATAAACAAATTTTCTATTAATTAAACTGCTATAAGAAGTAATATTCATTTTTCTTAGCTTTCCAAAACTGATAAAATATTCTAGATATCAATCATAATTATACAATAATAAATATAATATTAAATACAATTCTATGTGGAGTTTTGATATAAATATATTATTAGGCGTAATTCAATAAATACGAATATCAAATTTTTATGAAAATAAGCTAAACTTTTCCCAGTTTTGATCAGAAAGATAATATAAATAAAATTACATTTCAAAACTTTTTAAGATTATACTTTTTAAAATTGGATGTGAATAGATTCTAAAACAGAACAGTCGAAACTTTTTCTATAAAGAGAAATTTTTTGTGAATTATATTTAAGAAAATTATGATAGATGCATAGATGAAATAGGAAATCGGAAAGGAAGTTTTATTTCTTTAAAATTTTGAGGCGAGCACTTCAATATCCAATTGCTTTAAATGATGCGATTCGCTTGTGATGAAAAATCTTGTTTTACGCAAGAGTTGCTAAACTAAATTAATCTTCTGAATTGTCCTTAATGTGTTTGAAATCTAAAGTAGCCTAAAATGTAGTACATCATATTATTTTTTCCATTTCGAATTTTAAATTATGCATTCAACATTGAACTCTTCAGTTAGATATATACAACAACTGTACTTGCATCAAATATTTTTTTTTTAGAAATTTAATGCGTGACTTATTCGTTTTCTTGTTGAATCAATTATCTTTACAACATTTATTAACTTTTTTTTATTCGTGCTGTACATATGTTATATTTTCCACGTATTAAATTATACTGTAAACCTTCAAAATATAGTATGGCTTTAACATGCTACGAATCATTTTATTTTAAAAAATATTTGCATGGTGAAATTCATTCGAGAATTGTTTTTTATTTTTAATTTTAAGTTATTGGAAACAACGAAAAATCAATGTGGAAAATTCCTATTAAAATGTAAACAGTCAAATAACTCAACAAATATATAATAAAATTATATTATGATACAAAATATTTGCCAATAAATATTGATAAAGTAAGATGCAATCAGTTTTCATACGTACGAAGGAAAATTTACATAAAAAATATTCCTCTAAAATCGAGTTAAACTTTAAAAATTGTAATATAATTTACAATTAAACGAACTTTTTTTATGTTATCTGATATTTTTATATTTTCTGTGTTGTTAAAAGGAATTTTTCTTTTCTCTGATAAAAAATACTGAAAAATCTTTCCTATTATATCCTGCCTCTGAAATTTTAGGTTTTGATTTCTTTTATGTTCAACAATAAAAAAATTTTTATTGTATTTCTCTTCAATTTCTAATAATAGATAAACAAGAAGTTTCTTGCATTTCGCTATTTTTCTATAAATTTATTTATTTATTTTTTTGATTTATTAAAATAGTTTTTATACTGTCATATCGAACGAAAAATAAATAATTTTTTTTGGTTACATTTTAATTATTTTACTTTTCTTTATTAAAAATTGCGAAACTTTATTGGTAGGTTAGCTATTTATTTTTTTAAACATGGGATAAAATTTTTACAATGAAAAAAGTTTTGGAGATAAATATAGTACATTATTTATTTTAAGTATGCTTAGGTCCACTATAAATTTGTATATCACTACAGAGAATAAATCCCATAAAAAATAAAAAAAAAGCTGGAATTCAATATTTAGACTTACTGAAAATAAATTGAATGCAAACAATAAATTTGCTTCTGATATATAAAAAATAATGGTATTTACTTAAAAAGAAAACTGTGATCAATTTATAACGTTCAGTGAAAATGTTCTTTATAAAGGTTTAACAGAACATCATCTGGTTTATATTGAGCAATGAGTATTTTTTTATTGATGATGGTTACATTTTGAAGCTTTCATCAAACACATCTGCCCACAAACAGCGGTTGTAAACAATATACAGTAATGCCGATCTTTAAATTGATATATCGAACAATTTTTCGGATTGAAGTTTGTATTTTTCTAAAAGTTTTATAAAAATCCTTTATCTTTTCTTTTAATGGTAGTCCGTTTACAATAATATTTTTCTCACGCCCACTATAAACAGGAATGCTTCTTGGACATCAACATTGTAATGCCTTCTTAGATATCAGCATCTTTACAAGTGTTTGTTTTATCGCAAGGATATTTTGGGAAATATTTCTGCTGATTCTCAACATTTCCATTTTATTATCCTTATTCCATTAAACTAATTACATATTTTTTTGTTTGTTTGTTTCAATTTTCTTTATATAAAATATACCTTCCTAACAGCTGAACTTGCAACAAATTCTCGCATTATTGAACATTGTACTAGTGGTAGTTTACTGTACTATAACTAAAACTCATCTTTTGGATTGGTTGGTTTGTTTTAGTTTCGGAAGGAAAAGCTGAGTTAGTATTTTTGTTTTAGAGGAAGTAATTTTCGGAAAATTTCTACAGAAATCCATTATTTGTTGAGATTGATTTTTTACGGGTTTTAGAACAAATGAAATTGTTATAAACCACTATGTAAAATTATTGAAGTATTATTAAGAATAACCATTAGTCATAACTAAATGCAGCAAATTTATTAGGTATATCATAAATAAAATTGGATTAAATTCTTATGGTTTATTTTATGGATTGTATGAATTTTATTGATAATAAAAAATGATAAAGCTTAATCTAATAACTATCTTATTATTTTAATTTTACTTCTTCTTTTTTATGGATCATGCATATTTATTGAAAGAGATGCATATATAGCGCTAATGTAGGAAATTTGATAAATTTAATTTTTCATCTGGAGCCATCTGCATTTAAACTTTCGTAGCTATCCTCAACTCGCTGTTTGCTTTTTGAACGAAGTCAGGTTATTCCTTGAATAGTTACTTCACGGTGCGATAAAAGTGTTTAGTACAATTGGGAATCAAATCTGGAATTTTTTGGTAACTGTTACAAGCCAACTCCACTCAGCTATACGGGAAATAACTTTAAAAAATCAACTAATGCAATTATAAAATCTACTTCTATCGAATTCATCTTTAATTACAAACTAATGTAAATTTTTGTTTATATTTAAATTGAAAGGTTTTTATGATGATAACCACTTACAGTCAGTTATTATGCAGAAATTTTTTTCAGAATTAAAAAGAAATTTCTTTATAATTTGCTATTATACAGATGTTTTTATACAAATGTCAGTTCATTCATTAATTATATTTAAAAGTAATTTAGCCATTCATTATAATTTTGTACAAGAAATTAATTACTCTCCAGATAAATTATGATATATTTTTTATCAAGATTACAGGAAAATACAAATTTTAGAGTATTTAAAAATGAATAATTAAATATATAATAAAAAAATTTAATGTAATTCTAACGATATGTCCGATACAAAATATA
The DNA here is from genome assembly GCA_011317285.2 of Androctonus mauritanicus. NCBI lineage: Eukaryota > Metazoa > Arthropoda > Arachnida > Scorpiones > Buthidae > Androctonus > Androctonus mauritanicus. The sequence continues at coordinate 4,245 of WUQG02216303.1, forward strand.
TTTAGATCAACTTTTACATTGATTAAAAAAAAAAAATATTTTAATAAAATTGCCAAACTTTCTTTCTATTAAATTTTATAAACTTTACCTTTCACATTTGAATTTAAAAGGAGAAAAATAAAGAAAAAAATTAAAATATTTTCACTGTTTGCTTTGATTGAACTTTTCTGATCTGCAGCAGAAATATTTTAACTTATAATAAAAAATAAATAATTTTTAGCGTGTTTTAATAATTAAAAAATAAAAATATTTTACAGTATGTTTATTTAGTCTCCATATTTTTAATCAACTACTTTTTAACTTAATTACAAAAGTTTTGTTTAAAGCATTAAACTGAAAATAGCACTTAATCATTTGAAGGCAACAAAAGATGATAACTCAATGGAGATTTTATATGAAGCCATTAAAGTCAACTAATTCAAGAATGTTAGTACTTTCTACCTTATTTAAATCTTGATGTTCGGCAAGAGACTATATTTCCCGATTTAGTTATAAGAAAGCTTTAAAACAATGAAACGAAATGGTCACGAAATTTTATAAGCAGAGATGTTCAAGCCATGGCTCTTTTTTAGGTAAATAATTCTAATTTTAAAATATTGTATAATTTTATTACTTTAATCGTGAATCACAATATTAATCGGATGATAGTCGGAGAAGTATTTTTGATCAGTCATGCAACCGAAGAGAATCGACAATCGATCCATGGACGGTTTCAACACTTCTTTTCGTGCTCTTCTTTCTCTCTGCTAGTTCTCGCCAGCCGACAGGAATAAAGTGGACTGTATAGCCAAAAAGTTAAAGTACTTCACCTCGCTAACTAGACAAATTCAAACAACTGGGATAGATGTTAGGTGAAAGAGCTTTCCTATAAAAATAAATAGGTGTCTTAAATTCTATGATAGTTCCTCACTGTTTACTTTAAATTTTTGTGTTTTACTAACGCTCATCTATTTCTTAAATCGATGCTTTATTTAATGATAGTTAACGTTTAATTATTCTTAAAATCATAAATTTTATGCGTAATTGTATGTAATATCGGTTTTTAAATTTTTGAAACACTAAAATTTTTTATTATAATTTTTATTTTTATATAAAATTTTTCGCTGTATTTAATTAATTCTATATATTTTTTAACATAATCTATAATGCCAGACGTATAAAAATGTGAACCTTTTTGCTTTAAACATACTAGAAACAATGTTCAAATTATGATTTAATGATATTAATTTATAACTATATATACAGTGTTACTTTTAAAAATTCATTTTTGCAAATTCATATCATATTTATTAATTGAATTAATTAAGATTTTTTAATTATTCTATTGTTTGTTTACATATACTCCATAATATAGAAATATTACATCGTTTTATATTCGTGTTAACTATGTGTGATTCTTTTAAGGATAGTTCTCTCTAAAGAATAGAAATTTTAATGATAATAATTCACTTTATTCTAACTAAAGTAGTTTATAAATCATTAAATTTGGGGATCTTTAAAACTTCTCTAAAGGATGATAATGTTTCCCTTGATAACTATAAAGCAAAACGAAATTCGAACAAAAGTACAATGAAAACTCAAATTTTAGACATACAACTTATGATTTTAAGAAAAGAAAAAGAAATAACTGCCCAAAAATATCTTAAGATATTAAGCATAAGGAACCATTGAAAGATATTTTTAATTTAATAAAATAAAAAAAAAATCATATCCGCAAACTAGCAAGTGCAGTTAGCGCTATGAAAATGATGAATATGTTTGCCTTATAAATTTGACATTTAAGTGAAGTTTAAAATGAGTGATAAGTTAAAAACTAGACATGTATAAAACATACAAAAGGAGAAAGTTTGTGTGAGTTTATCAGCCAGAATTTAATTTTGTCATATTTCAACGACTTAATATCGATTATTAGTTTTCTTATAATAAATTACTTTTTTAAAAATATCATTTCTCTTATATAATAAAGAAAAATTTACATAACAAAACTTATACAATCATTCAAGGATTTTTATAAAAATATGATTTCTACATAACAAAGCCATATTTGTTTAATAATTATAATTTTATGAAATTATTAATGAATAATATTATTGTTATTTTTCTGATAATCTTATAGAATTGTTTTAAATACTTTTCATTTTTAATTAAAAAAGATATGAAGAAAACTCTGAAATAGCTTTCTTTACTGATAAATTTAAATATTTTTCTATCAACTTTATTTAAATATATTTATAACACCCAGTCACATTCAACTTTATGCATTTTTATTTACGTTTAATTTAAATATCTAGACAAACTTATCAGTACTTTAGAACAGCATGAATTGAATTTCTAATTAATATTAAAACTAAATGTTAATTTAATAAACACACAAAATCATATTTCATTAAACTGATTGACTAAATAATTTTTACATATTTATGTTAATATAATATAATATGGAAATGTAATTACTGTACGCTGGTTAACAAGAAATTGTTACATATTTTTTAATATTTTTTTACATACCGAAATTTGGTAAATTTGAAAATAAATTATAAATAAATCAATACATAATGATTTTTATGTTTTATATAAAAATCATTATGAGTTGATTTATTTATTTATTTTCATTATGTGCGTATTTTTTTCGTGAGTTAAGAAAACTTTAGTTCACAATTTTTAAATTACAAAATTGGTGTTTTTTTCGGTTAATAATTTGTGAAATTAGTATTTTTTTTACCGAATTAGCTTAACATTAAGATGTGCAGTAATTTCAAGTCTACTATATAAGTTTTATGGAATTCCAGGAATTTTTTTTTCCTAATTTACCCAAAAGTAAAAGTGCGAATTTAATTATCACTTACATAAAATATGGAAAGAATTTTAAATATTTGATTAATATATATTAATTACGTTAAATTTGCAATAAAGAAAATTTTTAATACCGAACGAAAGCAATTAGTGACACTGTTTTCAATTGATGTCCATCAAAAAGAATGTTTTCTAGAAACTTTATTTAATTATTTGAAAATTGTGTTTTAATTTATATTTAAAAGAAAAAAAAATTTCTGCTACATTACACTAATTTTAAAATATTAGTATATCAAAAAAATATAATTTACTCTAATCATTATTTATTATAAACAGGCGTTGATTAATCGAATATCTGCTTAAAATGTCATTGTAATGATAATAATTTTCATTTAAAATTGAAATTCTTGCAATCGGATTGTTTCGTTGCTATAGATATATGTAATATAAAAAATATCAAAAATAATTATAAATATTCCTTTAAAGAATTTATTTATTTATTTTTAAGTTAAAATTTGATTACGCAGAGTTTTAAATTGTTTTGCATGTTGGCATTTCAGGATAGAATTTTTTTTTTCATTGAGGTAAAAATTATACATAAATAATAATGATTTAAATGTAGTAATGTCCCTAGAAAATATTTCTACAAAGATTCATGATATTAGATTCTCAACGTGATCAGAAGATTAGCTCTATATCAAATATATCCACAAATAGAATGCCTGAATAAAAAGAATTCTCTGTAAAATATCATATTGATTTATATGTTTTCATCTTATTTACTAGGAAAAAGCAATAGATAAAAATATCTGTGGGATCTTACAATGATCCTAAAGCTATTTTTCTACAGATTCCAGTTACAATCAGATCTGAAATGATTGAATTGTTGCTTTTACTATCCATAAATAAGAATCTCTCTTTTTAAAATCGGAATAAAGCATTCATAAAAATTTTACAAACCTCAGCATAAACACGATTATGGAATATGATTAAAATTAAAGATTTGTTAAATATTCTTAACAATTTCAGGATGAATCTTGAGAATATGCTGAGAATAATTGAAATTCGTAAACTGAAGCAACTAATCAAAATGATATGTAAAGGGCTAAAGAACTAATTTAACTTATTTGACAGTTGCGGGCAGAAGCGTCATGGAGGACATGAGGCGGCAAGCAAGCTAAAATATGTGGATCAATTGCCAAACTTGAATAGTCTTAAAAATATGAATAGCAGCACCAGGATTTTATCCTGAATCTTTCAGATGAATGCTTACTATTCTTCTAAGAAGCACCCAAGCGATACAGAGCTAATGTCAAACGTTGTTTTAAAGTTTACGATCTTAAGAACTCTTAACTTTTACAAATATTTGATTATTTTAATTTTCTAAGATAACAGGTCATTAATGTATGTCATCATTTATTTTCGATCATTCCAAAAAATGAAAATATCAAATATTGCATTTTTTAGAAAAACTAGTTATTGCATATATATTGTCATAATAATTAATTGAAAAAAAATTATTAGTATTAATCAAATGTGGCATGTAATTTTTCTAAATGTTATTAGATAAACGTGAATCGTAGGAAACTTCACGAATATTATTTTGGTGGAAGATTATTTTTAAAAAGAGAATAATATTTTGCGGATGTTTCTTTGACTTATGAAATGAATTTGAAGTGTTAATTAAATTTTAAGAAAATTGCTCATAATAAAATGATTTAGTTTAATTTATTGCATATAAACATTAAAAAAAAAAAAAAAACATTTCTTTTAAATTTCATTTAATAAAATTGTTGGAAAAGTTTTTCGAATTTTGTAAATCGATCCTCCTGGTGCAATTTTATCAGATTATAGTACATTTTTCAATGCATTATAATCAGCAAAATGCATGTGAATGTTTAACTAAAATAAAATTAACCGAAAATGATAGTCCATATAAAGCATAGAAAAATATAGCTTAAACAGGAATCATAATCTAATAAAGAATCTAATGAACAAGTTTATAAATGTATTTTCCATTATTCCATTATGTTTTATTATGGAACATAAAATAGGTGTATATTACAATATTAGTGCATAAAATATAAAAAATTAAATGCTGACAGTGAAAGAAAAAGTAACAAATAACCATATACAATAAAATAATAAATATATTAAACAGTAAACATAAACTAAGCTTACGTGAAAAGTTATGTACATTATTCGATAATAGGATTGAATTGTCTATAGAATGGCATTTGGTTATGCAGAAGAAATTTCAAAGCTCTAAGGATTCCCATATGTTTCTTTTCTTTGACTATTCCGTAAAATGTCAAACACTACGGGATTAGTTTTCAGTAATCCTTACCTTATGTTCTGACAGTAGTTGACGTTTAGCTGAGGCTGCATGTCCTGTTTGGACGAAAAATAAATCTAGTAGGACCAGAGAATCAGTTGTCTATAATAAAACTGTTGATTTTATTTATAGTGAGTGTATCTTTAAAAATTAGTTTTTACTATTCTTAAGTCTAAAAGAATGTTTTAGAATCGTAATAATGCTCAATATATTTTTATTGTATTATTTATAGATCAGTATATATGCATGAAATGCATAATTACAGTAGCAAAATAACATATTTTAATAATAAAGTTAATTAAACGGAATTATCAATAATGAATGCAGAAACGATCTCTATAGTCTGAAAGTTCTTTCTGTATGAAAAATATTGTTCCATAGATAGCCAGTTAGGCCTACATATTTCTTATAGCCTTCATATTTACAACATATTTGAGTATTTTATTTCTATTAAGTTTTTATTAATTTCATTATATATGTATTTATAATGAAATTAATTTCATTATAAATACATATATAATGAAATTAATAAAAAATAAAATTAATTTCATTTAAAATTTTCTAAATGAAATTAATTTATTCTTTATAAAGCAATAGTTATATTCTTTTTTATAAACAGATAAACACAAATTTCAAAAGAGTTAAAGTGTCCAAAGAGGCTTACACTTTAGAAAACTCTTGCTTATCTTGCTCAGAATACAAAACAAACAGAACATTAGCTGCTAGCTTTATAAAATCAAATAAAACTGTAAAGTAAAACTGACAAACAAGTGTGTGTATACACACACACACACACATATATATATATATATATATATATATGTATTGTATATAATAAAAACAAATGTTATATTAAATTGAAATAATACGATGCAATATATAAATAAATTACTTCAATAATAAAATGATAATAAATTATAATATGGTATATATATTTTAATTTAATTAGTGATTTTATTTGTTAACTTTCAACATCAAACTTTTTATAAATATCAATTCGTCTTTAGATCCTCACAATCAACAATTTCAAAGCATTCTTGCATCACTGTTCCATATAACTAATGTTGAAACGAGTCTAGAAGTATTAATGATTTTTAAATTTTGCTTGTAATGCTTTCAACTTTATAAATCAGTTTAAAAACTTGTTTATTTTTTCTTCAAAGTAGTAGAATCAAGATCTATTCTATTATTCATGCAAAACATATGTAAACTTAAAAAGCCAGATAAGATACATAGCTTTGAAAAAGGGAAATACCCCGAATCCATTAAAAATGATGGATAAAATCAATTTTTGCTTCATTTAAACATTTTTGAACGAACAAGATTTGATTGATAACTTATGTTATGATTTTAAATAATTTAAAAATTTCATTATGGATTATAATTTGAATGGTTAAATCAACAGTAGGAATAAATTTTAAGCCAAGTCAGAATAAAGTTTCACTTGGTGATATTCTATAGTTACAAAGTAAAGACATAAAACAATTCGCTGATTTACTGAAAGATATATTACTCTACATCATTTACGTTTATACCTTTTCTGAAAAGCATAGTCATAAATTAAACTTTGTTATATCCTAAAATATTTGACATTAACTATTAACATAATGTAACTTAATAAATGTATCATATTCATAAAAACAAAATTATATGGAAACATACAAAATAGAAAACCTTTATCATACTAATAGTAAACATTGATATAATATACTATTCAAATCTTGGATGAAACATTATAAGAATTCTTAAAAATATTTCCATAACTGAAGTATCTTTACAACCATTGATGACTTTGCGATCATAAAAAGTTTAATGAAGCACGGTTAGGAAGTCATTAAAACGATACGATCCTCTAATAAAGTTGAATAACGTATTTTGTTTCTCAGAAAAATATTTTCCTTCTAAGCTAGATCTTTGAAAATTTCTGAAAATTTATTTTTAGATGTATTTTGTCACAGATACGTTTCTATAGTAAAAAAGAGCAGTGAACTCTGTTCTCCACAATGTATTTTTACTATTCTTAAAAATCTTTCAGTCAGTTTCGGCCATTTTCAAAGGATTTTCTTGTTAGCATAAGAAAAACATGTCTTTAAACAATTTTTATAATATATTATATAAAATTACACATCATTTCTAAACCAAATCGAGGAAAACTTGTTGAAAAAAATTGCTCGATTATAACAGTTTGGTATTTGAAAACCATATATCTTTGCGTGCTGAATGATAAAAACTTGATCATTTTCATTGAGATGAAAAAGTGTAATGTTTCAAAAACACGGTTTTTCAAATGTTTACTGCTTTACATTGATCGTCAAAAGGATTGTCACCACTATATGCCACTTTAGCTTACAAATCGAAGAATTTTCTACGAAGTAAGATATTCCTAGATATTGTTTAGAAATAAAGATTTTGTTTCTTTCACTGATAAATCTGAAACATTTATCTAACGGCGTTAGAATAACAAATGAAACCTATTCATTTCTCTGTTATATTTACTTTGTCAATAAATTTCATAAAGAAAAGTTATACAGTAACTATATTTCATATAATAAAAAAATTCATTAATAATAACTCTGTATGATTATGAACAAATGTAGTAATAAGAAAAATAAAAATGTCTTATGAAAATTTATAAGATTACTTCAATTAATTAAATTCTTTTCTACTATAATAATACAGAATATTATGAAATATCGATACCAACGAATATAGAATGTAATTAATTAAAAATAAAAATTATAATACCGAAATCTTGGATAATTTATTTTTTAAAAATTCAAATAATCTAATATAAACTAAATAAGATTTTTAAATATATTTTAGTAAATTATTTAGATAAATTCTATATTAAATTTATCTTTTATCGAATATTTATAAAATCAATATCATTATGCCTAGTGTTATTACTAATTCGAATTTTAATCTGATTATTTTTATATGAGATATTACTATTTTATCAATTTTTTACTATTTAAACATTATGCATATGTAATTACTTGTATATTGATTGATCTATTATATTTTTGTATAAATCTAATTTAAATTAAAGAGTAAATAGTAAATTTAATATTTTTTTATTATTTGCGAAATCATCATAAACCATTTTGATATTCTGGATGTTGTTGCAATTAATCTGAATCATAGCTTTAAAAGTTTTTAATTATTTTTTTAAGTTATCAATTGAATTTTAATTTGCAAAATAACATCTCGATACAATTTCTTGATAAAATAAAAATACTAGAACTTTTCTCAGCAAATTTCATTTATTGAAGTTATAAGTTTTATTTGCAAAAGTTTTTTTTTCTAATTAAAACTTATAACTTATTTAAGTATTAAAAATATTTATTTTAGTTTAAAACTGAACTTCGAATAAATTATTCGAAACTTAACTTAGAGTTCAAATAACAAAAATTGATATTTTTCACTCAAACGAGTTTTAAAATGGTTTAAAAAAATTTGAAGATTTTTTAAAAGAAAGAATATATATGTATATATTAAAGAAAACTTTCTTAAAAATTTATTTGAGATTTCTTTAAATAAAAGATTTGAAATTTAAGATGCTTTTACGACTTTTGAAATTTTTTAAAGGAAAATCTAAAATGAATTTTTAATTTTTCGACCTTTCAAATTTTTGTTTATTAATTTAAAATAAAAGGAGTTCTAATCAACTTTTTTTAAAATATACATAATTTCATTTACTATAAACTGTATTCATAAATACAGTTTATAGTAAATGAAATTATAACAACTGTACATTAACTGTAAACAACTGTACTGCATTAAGAAATACAATTTTAATGGATGGTGATCATATATTATTAATTTATTAAAAAATTATAAAAATATAAAAATATAAAGCATATTAATTAAAACATAATTTTATCAATATTATCGAAATTTGACTTTAATCCACATATTGTAATAATCTTTAATATTATTATAACTTAATTACTGATTTCAACATAACAACAACATTTGAAATCATGTATCAAGGGAATGTCTAAACAAAAATAGAAAGATATATTTCCTGTATATATATATATCAGGTTTCTCTTTTTCTTGTTGTACTACACACAATGAAAAACATAATAAAACCCTCTATCTTTTTGAAACTGAGAAAAAACAACTGTGAAAATATCTTTTCCCTGTATAACAATATACCTCACCACTGTATAATTTAGTTGCTCCTATATATCAATTCGATATTCAGAACAAAGAAAACAATAGTAAGATATCATCACACAATATCAGAGGAATTGTATTTTTGAATTGGGCTCAAAATACTTTCGCATAAAAACAGAATCATAAACAACTAAAAACTGATAGAAAAGCAAAATTATTAATCTATCCATGATGATCAGTTTATTAAAGTAGAATTTACATATTATCAATACGTGAAAATTTTGCGTGTAATATTAATTAATGATAAAAATAAAGGTTTCCACGTTATCAGGTTAAATATTAATACTTTTTTCCCGAAGTAACAATACGATCAAGTAACTAAAAACATTCATCAAAAATTAGTTACAAAATTACGAATATTAGTAGTTTTAGAGAATTCACTAGATTATAAAAGAACAATAGTCATAGATGAACCACTTCTCTATAATCTCGCCTGTTTTTGCGTTATAATAAAAAAAATAATGCATAAGCATTACTATCATTACTGTAACTCGTATCTGCACCTACTGAAGAAAACAACTGTACCTTTATGCACTTATACAAAAAAGTCAATAAATTATAGAATTATATATTATTTTTCGAATTATATATATTATATAGCCTAATATTTCATGAAAATGAATTTAAAAATACTGCATTATATTTGCTTAAGTACAGCTATATTTAGCCGCAAAATAATGTCATTTTTAACATATGTAACATTGAAAAAAATATAAAATTTCTTAACAATGATATATAAACTATACTGCCATAAATACACAGTAACTTCCCATTTTCTCAGATAAATTGCCAACACTTGTCATGACTTTTACAATTTATTCCATGTAGAAAGTTTTCCAATTCAAAATGATAGTGAACTGCAAAGGTTTTCGCTGTATAGTCTATTTTGGAAGGAAACATTTATTCGATTTTTACAAACATCAGATTTTAATGTTACTGATAATTTTTTGTTCGTAAAATTGCAAATTTATTTATATATATATATACAGCATTATAAACAAAGCAATTTACGAAAAATAATACAATAATATAATCGAAAACATATTTATTTATTAAACTTAAACTTATTAAGATATTCTCGAATAAAATTACGTTATGAAATCAAAGAATATTCGAAAGCAATGAGATTCTAAAAATTGTTTATTTGTATCCAGATAAACATGCTATATAGCTGCAGCTTTAGCAAAGTAAAGAAATCCATAAATTTTGCGTTTTATCATACCCACCAACACATCATTTGGGAGTACATCAAAGAACATTTTCCCATTTTCCAAAGCATTGGATTAGATGTGGAGCAACAGTCTCTAGATTTAACACCTTTGAATTTTTTTTTACATGGAGATTTATTCAGAAGTATATCGAATAAGAATTACAGTTCTGTAAGATTTATGAAAGATTCTAGAAGCAGCAGTTAAAAACATAATTTCACATGCGTTATGATATATGATTCAAAAAGAGTTGACAGATTTGGATTTTTATAAAATATTCTAAAAATACTTTTATAGTCTACGTTTTATTAATAAACATAATTTGATTATATTATATTGCACAATTTTGCTTTTATTTCATTAAAGTAGAAGATGATGAGACATTCTGCTTAATATATTTTTAAAATGACAAGTTAATTAAACAGGATATAGTTACTTAAAATAAATAAATTCGTTAACCGAAAAATATAATCCTTTTATATTTATGTATACGGCATTTTAAAAGGACAAGATTAGCTGATATTTCGTAGAGTATTCAATAGCTGTAATATATTTGGAGCTTTTTGTTCTTTTCCAGCTTAATGAATATTCTAACAGGATGAAGACTATTTCGGTGGTTATTTGCGCTCTTTGATTGCGGAAATAACTCAGTTCTTGAACATCAATGCTTCAGTGAATCGCGTGTCCTTCGAGAACAACTGAACATGGTGAACCGCTAAATTGCCTTACAATCATTTAGATAAAATCCCTTTAGACTTCTTACCATTGACTCGTTACATCTTTCGGGCTACAACATAAAGGAAAAAATAAGGATTATCAACGCGACATGTAGTTTTCTGAACATTGTAGAGTAAGAGCAGGATAAAGCCTAATGCATATACATTGCATTGCAGAATATTTACAGTGAGATCAGCAATAGATAAAGAGTATATTTAAAGGAAAAAGTTAAAAACTTTTAATCCACATAAATATACGAAAACCACGTAAACAAATAAAAAATAATTATATGCTGTTAACATGCAATAAATCTCGCAATAAATTAACATAACATAAAATATTTACAAGCTTTAACTGATTAAACTCATTTCTTACATAATTCTAATATAATTATTTTAAATAATGTACTTTTACGGTATCATTTGCAAATAATTAAATTAAAGAAAATTATTAATGATTTTGTTTAATTACAAAGATGTTATCTACATTTTAGAGGATATAGAAGTACTTTATGAATTTAGTTTGTTCGTCTTTTCCGTAATTGTTTTACTTAAGCAAATTAACGTATTAAATCATTAAAATACGCGCTACTGTATTCATTATAAATTACGATATCTTTATTATCAAGAATTCTAAAGTTTTCTTAGAAGACTTTTAGATAATTATTTTTATTTTTAAAAGTTTTTGTATCATTTTTACGAACGAATAGAATGCAAAAGTTCTCGAAATAGACCATCAAGCGAACCGAATCTTAACCAAACTTTTAAGTAAATATTAACAAATGTAATTACAGTAAACATAATAATATAACTTAATAACGAATTTAACTCTAGGCAAAATATTTTTTACTAAAAAAATTTATTTTATGATTATTATGTTGTTTATTTTATTATAATTTTGATATGAAACTCGTAAATTTTTTATTGTAATTAAAATTTATTTTCATTTATTACTGGTTAAAAAGTGATAGAGTTTTGGCAACATGTTTATCAGATGATGTGATTCATCACTCATCTACACATATCTTTATGATTGTTAGACATCTTGCTATTAAATTAATTCTTCTTATGATTATTATTATTATAAATCAAGCAAAAAAATTACTGATTCCGTGATATTAGAAGCTGATTTTGTTTCACAAATTCACGACGCATTGAATTATTATTACTAGACTATAAAACAATTTAATTAAACGCAATAAAAAACTATATTGCGCTTAATTAAACTGTTATCACAGTGAATTAAGAAATTATAAAGTTTTTTAAAAAATTAATAACTTTTAAATAAAAATATTAATCAACATTTTAGAATTTCGAAATACCATTATTGTGAAAATCTCTAACAAATATTTGCTTAATTTAATTTTACATTAAAACTGCGAATATTTGATAATCTTTCCTTTATAGACTTTATAGTTTTTCCTTATAATTAATAAGTTAAAAACTAAAATTATGAAATTTTTGTTTAGATATAGTATCTACAATATTTTATTTAAGAAAGTAATTTAATTAATTTTTTTTAACATTATGCATCACAAATATTTGGTTCTCCATAATTGAATTCTGTCAAAATTACCAAGGAAAAGCATAACTTAATTAAATAACTTATAAATTTTTAATCTTATATTAATTTTATCTTTAATTATTCGTTCTTTTATGATAAATATTTGGTATACTCGATACTTAATTCATAAAAAAAAAACAGCTTGATTAAAATGTTATTCAAAAATAACGTCATGAGAGTTTTTGAATCTCATAATTTATCGTTAAGAAACTAAATATTAAATTATTTATATTATTTGTAGAAAAGTTTTATTTTTTTTTTATATCTTTTTCTTCTAAATTTGTTTTATGAAGTTGATTTAACGTTGCTAAAGAGAATTGAGTGAAAGTTTGAAGAATGAGTTCAGACTTAAATGGTTTTTTGAAAAGTCATACTTGATTTATTTTTCGAGAGTCATTTTTGACAAGTAATGAAAGATTCTGCTCATTCAATTGATATTGTGCGAACAACGTTGTCAAAAGCAAAAAAAAAAAAAAAGAAAAAAGAAAAAAAAAGGCATTGACATATAGCATCGAATATTACGAAAATTGAAAAGGAAATAAGAATATTTATTACAAACTTTCGTACTTTTTATTCAAATTCAGATAAAAATTCTTGAAAGTTCAAAAGGTACGAAAATTGAAAACTACAAATATCGAAGATCCAAAGCTGAGACATAAAACTTCCGAAACAAAATCGATAAAATTCTTATATGTTTACGGCTTCTTTTTAATTAAAACAATAACTTTCTATCGTTAATAATAATAACAATAACAGTAGTAATTCTGTTGTTTTAATGATATTAGGAATAGTTGAAAATCAGTGACAAATGATTAATATTGTAGAGATAAAACTATTTAACACTATCTGACGTATTTCGTAAGATTGATGATGATAAATAATAAATTTTCCTGTCTGTTCTTGTAATTTAATTAAGTTGAGAATGAAAAAGGTGTTCAAACTGTTAATGGAAAAATCATCCATACTTAATACCAATGAATTTTAAAAGATTCTTCTGAAATATTCTTTCTGATAGAATTGGTAATGAAAGAATACAAAATTTTTAAAAAATTTCTTCTGAATTTAATTTTTAATGTTTTAACTTGTGAGCTTAATCGTCACGTAAATTTAATTTTCCCAACTAAACAGTTTTATCAAATATATATATAAAGGAATAGCTTCATATTTAATAATTGAAAGCCGAGAAAGATAATCGAATAACTCCTTAATTTTCCTAAATTTAGTAGAAGGAAACTTTGATGTATTATTTTAATAAAATACACAATTTATCAAGAACTTTTATGAATTTTTACCTGCAGGAACTACTGTATAAACACATGGATCTCGCTGATTTCCGACTTCGTTTTTCCCCCAACAGAGCAGAGTACCGTAGTCATATTGAGTTCGCAAGATATAAGTAGCTATACTGATTGTCCCTTCAGTCCTGAAATTTACTACTTCTAAGTTATCTATGGTATTGTTGAACTCCCAGTGAAATGTCACTTCAGATGGATCGGCTTCAACTTCACATATAACTTTAATTGCTTCATGTCTGGCTGCTCCATAAATGATTTTCTGACTCGGCTTGCAGAAAGGTGCGTCTAATAAAATATTAAATGATAGATAGGTAAACAAACTAAATTCTATTAAAAGCTTTACACATGTTAAAATTAACGTGATAGAATATGAAGTTTCATCAATAAAACGTGTATTTATAAACGTTGTTAATCCAGTTATGCAATAAGATACTTTTATTATTAAAGAAAAAAAAATGGTTTTATTTATTTATAGATGTATCTAGAGTTTATATAATTTTTCCTTGAGTGATTGCATTTCGAAAATTGTTCTGAAAAATTTTTTATACTTCAGCAAGTAGAGCAAAAGATTGAACTTTTAACTCTCAAGTCAGAACTAAAGTAATCACAGAAGTTGAAGCGCTTCTGAAAGTCGTACTTGAGTATAATAAGAAGAGAAATATGTGATAGAGGTTGAAGTCGGGGCTATAGGGATGTTGGAAACCATTGTCACGTATCAACTAACCTTGAAGTCTTACACAGATCCTCCTGTGGGCAGTCATGCATTATTCTATTCCCAAAGCCCATCAGAGAAATAAATGCCTTTTGAGTGGAAGACGGTACGTAGTCATGTTGACATTTTTCAAACTTTGATGATTACACAATTAGTTTATTTATATTACAAACAAAGTTTTAGTTTGAACGATTTTTTAATAAATTTCTAAAGAAATAATTTGAAAACTGATTAATGCTGTATAACATTTTAATCTTTACAAAAAAATTGTTTATTAGAAACAAAATTTGATAGTTAGTTTGATGCATTCGTCATTGTAGATGTTTTTTATTTTTTCATTTTTTTAAATATCATTAATTTCAGTTAAACTGAATTTTATAAACAACATTTAAATTAAAATGTAAACCATAAATATCAGCAATATTTTTTCTTTCTTATCAAAAAATTCATGCGATTTTATTTTTTATATAGTAACTCGCACATCTGTTTTTTAAATCACTTTATCTCTCGGCATTAACCAACGAAAGAACACATTTATTTGAAGTGACTAAAAGAAGATGTTTTTGAATTGTTTTAAAATTTAAATCCGATTTTATAAATTTTCCGAAAATAATAATAACTTTAAAAATAAATTTATTTTAAGATGAAACAATGCTTCAAATAGTAAACGTATACTGATATCTTATTAAAGTAAACTACCGAAGTAAGAGTAAAGAGTAATGCAAAGTCATTAGAGAAGATAAAATAGTTTCATCCGTACCAATTATCCTGATAGAGACAAAGCTCATCTATTTGCTTTGATACTTCACTGATTAAGTTAAGAATATATTGGATGAAAATTTTATATCAGACCATGTGATAATACATTCTTTTCCTTTTCTTCTTTAGAGAATAAATGGATTTCTATTATATTTTTTATCACTTTTATCCAGCTCTAGATATATCATACAATACTGAGGATGAATAAAGCAATGAAATAAAACTTACATTGTATTCTCAAGTAAATAGCATTACTCTCTCCTTGCCCTTCGCTGTTGATGGCTAAACATTTATAACTCCCTTTATTTCTCCTTCGAATTTTTTGTAGAACTAAAGAGTGGTTTGCTACTATGATTCCTCTTGAAGCATTCGCTTTAAGTTCTTTCTCATCGAATTTCCATTGAATTTCTTTAGCTGGAGGATTGGATACAACGTTACATTCAAAAAACACATCATTTCCTTCATAGATTTGTGAATGATGAAGTTTATTTCCTAAGCGTAGACTAACATACGGCTGATCTAAACACGAAATAAAAAGTATGAGTGTATTTTAAAAAATATTACATCTCTAACTGGATAAATTATCTCGTTAAATTATTCATTTAAACACGAAAGAAATTTATTTTAATATTTAGATTAGTGTATAAATTTATTATGTTAGTAGAAGTAATTCAAAATATCATTTTCGCTTTATTTGTAGCAATTATGGCGTGCTTATCATTAATAAGTCATACTACCACGGCATTCTTGACAGTTGATAGTAATTAGCTAGTGTAGAGAATGTTCACTAATAATGTAAGACACATAAAGGTAAGTATAGTACTTACAATATACTTCCAACAGCCAACTGTCTTGTATTGAACTGCCTGGAATGTAGGTGTTGTGTGCTCTGCACACCACATTAGTTCCGTGGTCTTCTCTCATCGGTGTAAACCTTAGAGTACTTGTGGTGACGTATCCGTCAATAGAAACGCTCTCAGTGCTTTGCTTCAGTTGTCGTTTCTCCAACCACCATGATACTGCAGCAGGTGGTCGAGAACCTGTCACCCTGCAAACTAATTCAACTGATCTGCCAGCAGACAGTGGACGTTTCTCTCCTTCTATCTCCACTTTCACCGGTCGGTCTAGCGAGACAAACTCCTAATTACTGTATATATACTTTAATTACAACATCTTAATTACTGAAAATAAATTAAACGACTTCCGCGTCTAAACTGTCATTATAAAACGGAAAGTACTTAAACGTTTAAGTACTTTAATGAAAATACCGTTACATATACACATTATATATATATATATATATTTACTTAGAATAAGAATTTAGTTCTAATCTACGAGAAAAATCGCGTTTTAATGATTTTAAAAACGTCATCGTTTCTAAAAGAGACTTATGAATGGGAGCAATTAATTGCAATTCAAATTAAAGCAGTAATTAACAAAATGTCGCCATTTTGTATAAACAAACAGCTTTAGTTCTACTCACAGTTCATATCCACGGTGACTGAAGTTGAAATCGGTTCCGAAAAATTGTTGTTAGATGCTTGACACGTGTAAACTGCCATCAGGTCGTGACGTTGAAGCGACGCTAATTCCAATTCATTGCGAACAAT
>WUQG02216414.1:0-21417 GCA_011317285.2 Androctonus mauritanicus
AAGGTTTGCAGAGTCGGATGGCAAATGATCAGACTCCGATTCCGACTCCATCCAAAAACCTCCGACTCCTCGACTCCCGATTCCGATTCCGCAACCCTGCTTTAAAGTACTGTATATGTTTATACGTTTAAGAAATGCTTAGTGCGCGATTTCCGAAATTTGAAAATGGAATAACTTTCGAGCCGTAGAGTAAAAATGATAATTTTTTCGTTGTTCGATAGATCTTATGGAATTCAACGAAAACTCATAATTCTGTTTTTATAAATACTGTATAGGTTACTTTACAGTTATTGGTTGATATTAATTATGGATTTTATTATTGCAAAGCTGTTAGCAATATTGTTCATTTTTTAAGCTAAAATTAAATTCATTACTATTGATAAAAGGAATCAAATAAATATTTATTTAATAAATAAAACTTTCAGATATTCAATATTACTAGACTATAGTAAAATATATTATTATTAAACTATACTATATTGATTTGTGATGCTATAATACAAAAATTATTTAATATTTAAAGTACTATAAATAAAGCATGTGTAACTGATTTGATACTTAATGTGAATAACAAAAAATAATAAATCTATCTTTTATTCAAATAATATAAATGCTTCTATTGGTAAAATATACTAAATATAGTTACAGTAATGTCTATTGAAGCTGATACGGAAATAACTTTAGTTTCCGGATACAAATTCATACAAATTTTATTAGTCTGACTGCTATCAAATGATACTACTTACTTGTTACATTTATTAAACGAGATAAACAAACAAAATAAATGGATAAAGTACTAAAAATTTATGTAATGAAAATGTTTTTAAAGCACAAATTAAATTCATGATGCTTCAATATAAAACATTACTACTAATTCTAAAAATTCAACATTTATAACATTTTTAGTTCATCGCTTAGTAGGTTATGTTTTCAAAAGAAAATAATAATAAAGATTTTCCTTGTAATTTTCATTTATTAAAAAACATTGTTAAAATTAATTAATGATCTATTAATAGAAAGTTTACAAAGTTTTACTTTATAGCATGAATAAAAGTTCATCGAATTTAAAAATAATTTTGTTAAGTATTAAATAAAAACATGCTTAAACTTTTTAAATTTTTAACTTAAAATAGAATTTATCCTCCTATATATGTTTATCTCTTCATATTTGCTTGGAAAAGGATCAATAAGAACTTTGCACTAGCGTGCATAGTTCCGAATACCAATAATAGTTGGTATTCGGAACTTATGCACATCAGCACAGAAGCAGAAAATAATTTAGATAACAAAGGGGAAAATATTTTATTTATTTATTTATTTATTTCATCCTAAGTATGGTGACCCCAGACAATGTAACAAAATAACAAATACAAGAAATTAATACAAAAAAAAAAAATAATACTTTCAAAGAAATACGAAAAACATAATTGCAATAATAAAAATACATTACACAATACTATTATAATGGCGGGAAGCTCTCATAAAAAAAAATTTGCACATTTTGTAGTCCTGCATTTTTTAATATACTATATACAAATTCATTTTTCCTTAGATTAATTTTAGGCCCATTAAATAATATTTTATCAGAGACCAATATTCCATCAATATATTTCTGTAAATAAAGCAGGTCTTGTTGACGAAGAAATTGTTTTATAGTTTGTAATTTATTGATACCTAATGATGCATTATTTAGTGCGTTATTCCTGTTTGAAAGTTCCAGAAATTATAACTAATATCGAACTGTAGCAAAAATTGATGATGATAATTAAATGCAAACTAAGAAAATTAAATGCTATAAGTTATTTAAAAACGAACTGAATATATGCTCTTAGAAATAATACAATTTTCATATTTTAAATCAATAATATTCAGAATTAATTACGAACATAATAAAAATAAATTATTAAATTAGCGCATTTTACAATTTAAAATTTAATGCATCACAATTTTTTAAATCAAGTTTAAATTCTATAAGCGTTTTAGTAAATTAAAATATTATATATTTATATAAAATATAAAATATAAATAAGCATTACTAAACAAGTTTCTACAAAAATTTCTTTTATGGTAAAACTCTTATCAGTACTTTACAGTTAATATATAGTATACATTTAAAATTTCTTTTTTTCTCGTTTTATCGATAATTTATAAATATTAAAACCTAATTTTTTGCCTTAATTTTATAACTGCTTTTATAAAATATAAAAATTTTAATTTTGCTATATTTAACATTTTTATAAATGTTATATAAAAATATGTTTATATGTTTAAATATGTTTATAATAGTTATATAAAAATAATTATTGTAGCAATAATTACAAAATTTAACTTATAATATTTACTTCTCTGATTTCAATTAAGTTATTTGTAATACACTATATGCAATATAGCATAACTTATATAATTTATTTTTATGATTAATTTTTACGAATTTAATGTTTGTGTATCACTTTTAAAATCGTAAAAAGAAGCTAAGGTATATATAGATGAAATTTTAGAAATTTTTAACTAGATTTTATTTTTATTTCAAATGCATTTCATTTTCACTTAACTTATATATATATTTTTTTTTATTTGATAAGACTCTCTCTTAATACAATAAAAATAAAAATTATAGATTAAAATATTTCACAAATTGTTGAAAGGCAAATTTTTATCTGTAATGAGATATTCACATTATCTTAATTTTAATTTAAGTATATTAGTTAAGCTTACCATGCATAAGTTATATAAATAATTCATTTCTTATCAATTATATTTTGGATGAGGTATTTTTATGAATAAATATAATAAGAATTAATTCATAGTATTTATTATATATAACTTATATATACAGTATATACTTAGGTTTTCTTTTTCTTAATTCTCACCACTAATTTTTTAAAAAAACTAGTGGTGCAAATTAAAACAAAACTAAGTGCTTATTAAATAAATATTATGAATTAATCCTTATTATAATTGTTCAGTTCATTTCTTGTATTTATATTTATTACTATTGTAAATCAGATTATCTGTGATTAATAAGCATTTAGAGATGGTCTACAGGTATCGAGCCAATTATCTGACGTCCGAGTATCCAGAATATTCAGAAAATCGGCTATGTTCCAGAATATAGGAAGAGTGTAGAATTTCTGCAAGTGTGGATTCAACACGATAACCATATTGAATGCAGATATTTCAATAAGCCAAATTATAACTTCGTTTCTTATTATAGATAATACTTGAAACTTTCAAAAAGAATCATTTAAAACTAAAAAGTAATATTGTATACAAATACCTAACATGTAATATTTTTTTTCCATTGGAATAGCTGAATCAGAAATTCTATATTCTTATTTAGAATACATCAGTTTCTCACTATACAATAAATCTATTTTTAAGTTATAGTTGAAATACTGTTACCGTATTCTCGATTCATATTTTTAATTTTCCTCATTAGAAAGGTATATTATTATTAAAATATATATCATCATGATGAAGCGAATGCAATCCCATTCAGTGTTGTTGGATACTGGCTAAAATTAAAATTGAAAACATCGCATGTTTTTGCAAATTTTCACACACAAAATATTATATATATAAACTATATATTTTTCAATTTATTTACGCGAGATTACAGCCATGTTATATCATTTCGATAGCAGCGGAATTACGAATGAGTACGATACGATTCGTTGTGACTATAGCTGGCTATAAGTTCTGCTTCTATAAAGTGTTAATTGATCCAAAATATAGTTACGGTACTTAATTTTTGAATGCAGAATATTTATTCATTTATTGTAATATTTAAATATTATAATTGTTTTAGATGAAATACTCTAAATTCCGAAAAACCTCTTTTCCTGAAAATGTGAGTCCCAAGAATTCCGAATAAATAGTCCCATATTTGTATTTTGTTATTCCTATGATATAACAAATTATATAAATATTAACGAATTATACATTTCATATAAAAGTTAAAAAAAAATTAAAATTTAGATTAATCTAGTTTATTTTTTAAAAAATCTCAATATAAATCGTTCTTTCACAAAAATAACTCAGTTATTATTTAAAAAAATAAGTAAATCAAACGTCATATTAAATTCATAAATTTAATAATTATTTATAAATAGATCATATTTCATCTATACTATATTTTCTTAACAAAATTAAAGTACACAGAGGATTTAAGAAGGTATTGATTCAACCAATACTATGAAAACGAAACACAGCTGGAGGGATTGTTATTGTGATACCATCCGGGATGTATATTATTCAGCCTTGCTTGATTAATCTGTTTGTTTAAGATTTTGGCGTTAGAAAGAAAGAATTTTTTAGTTATATTAATGTATTAGCGTTTAAATAAATTTTTGATTGGGCTTTATTTCATATTAAAGTTTAAACTTTATATAAACGTACAATGGGCAGAATGGCAAGATAAATGTATCTGGCTTTAATTTCTTTTTATAAATATTTTGTAATGAATATCTATGCCATATTTCGTTGAATTTTCAGAATATTACATTAAAATTCGGGTTATATTTCAGTTTAAACTGAAATATTATCATTTGAATTTTTTATAAAATAATTTTCTAATTTAAAAATTTTGTTTAGAAAAATGTATATCTTATCTATAGGAAACTTATTTCTCAATGTCAGTTTAGCCCAAATTTATTAAAAATATTTTTATAAATCTCTTTTTTCATGAGTTTTGTCGCTCGTGAAGAATATACAGTACATTGCTTTCAAAAAAATTTGCTAGCAAATAGTCTTATGCCTTCAGTGAAACTACTCTGAAAGAGAAGAGCTTTATTTATAGATCACAAAATTCAAAATAAGATTCGTGAAAATATTTTTAATGAATTTGGACTAAAAAGATAATGAAGGAAAATTTTCTTATACAAATTAGAGAATTTCTTGAAAAAGTTAATATTACAAGAATTTATTTTCAAAATGTAAATATTAACTGGATTTTGATTTGATAATTTTTTTTAGTTCAAATATAGTAATAATCATCATCAGAAAACTTCACAAAACGAATCCTAAACAAAATAATAAAAACAGGATACATTATTTCCTAGACACGTATAGTTTTAAAATAATAGATTTAAATCCATTGTTATTAACTACATAATATGAAATGGTATTTTGATAAATTGTCTTTACGAAATATATTCACAATTATAGATTATATCCTCTGTTAATTTGTTAAAATATGTTGCATTTGTTATCAAAATTTTCATAATTTATTTCATGATTTTATTCTACTAATATAATTAAGGTCAAGAAAAAATAAAATAAAGATCTGGAAAAACACATTAATGTAAAAATAAATCTTTCTTAAAACTTCCATTAATTTTATTAATATTTTAGAAAGATAGTGTTTAAATTTACTTTTTTATTTGACATTTTCTAGTGAATTTTATCAAGATTTTCTAATCAGACTGCATTAAAATTGATTTATAATCTACTCGGAAAAATTATCAAAAAACATAAGTTAATAAAAATGGAAAATAAATAAGAAAGTGATTATATTTTTAATTTTATTACTTTATATGAGTTCGAATTATATTTAATGTATCATAATAAAATAACTAAATAAGATATTAAAAATGTCATTTCTGATAAAAATCAGATTCAGCTAAAAGAATATCAACATAATAATTCTCTATTTATATTCATTTTATACTACTTTGTATATTTTTATTATTTTCAAAAATTTTCTATAGAAAATTTATCTAATTTACATTATTTTGCTATTAACTAATTTTTTTTTTTTTTATCAAGTCAGAACTTTCAAATTTACTGCCAACAAAATAATTTCTCATTTTAATCTTTTTAATTTCTTAATCCATTAAAATACTATTATACACCTTAATATTTATGAAATAAAAGATTACAAGTTATGATTTGGACATGAATATGTATATTACTAATGACTAATGATATTTGAACATAGGATTATGATAAATTTTTATTATTATTATTCTAAACTGCTGCGGTAGATAATTTGCGTATATAGTGTTGAAGTTAAAAAAATTATTATTATTCTTTAAAAAATGTGCCAAAGTTAAGCACCAAATTGTTGAAACTTTTGTAATCTTTTATACGGTATTTCAATTTCTGTTTAATTTATTTCATATTTTAGATCATTTCTCGATGATGTCTTAAATATTTATCAATATCGTTTTAATTTTTCCATAGGTTTTTCTATAATCTAATATATGAATTTCTATTAACGACGAATTATTATCTATAAATTTTAGTCACCTTAAAAAATTCATTTTACGTGAAATAAGTTTTATCCATTCATAAAAAAATGTTTGAACAATTTATTTTATATTGAATTGTTTAATATCACATACTTTCATACTCCAGAATTCTGATAATTTCTATTATATTCTTCATTATCTATCTTCTAATTCAATCTCCAGAAAAACTCATACAATTGTTATGAATTAATTTTTGAAAGCTGTAGCATTTTACATAAAAATAATTATCAACAACTAATGAAAAAAAATTTAAGAGCTTATTGAATGATTTGATTTCATCAAATGTACTTTTCTAATATGTTTTATATTTTTGACATTTATAATAAAACTGTATATTAAATGAAGAAAATGTGATATAAATTCTATGAAATTAAAAATATTTAAAATTTTTATTTAAACTCGTTAATAAAAAATCATATCAATAGAGAAAAATACTTTTACAGAGCAGAAAAAAAACAGATGAATTTCTACATATACTACTGAAAATACAAAGAATGAAACAAGAAAAGAAGTTTACAGATATTTCATCTTTTATAGCAGTCTTACTTAGAAAAGAAAGACTAGTTTTTTTAGTCTTTTTAGAGTTTAGTTTTTTAGTTTAGTAAAATTAAATTAGTAAAAAAAAATTAACTAATCGTTTAGTTTTAAAATCAAGACATTTAAACACATTACACATTGCACCTTTCTAACAATATAGCATAATGGAATAAATCATCATCAGTATTGAGCTCATTCTTATTTAGAACAAAATATATGAAACTTTTTGCAAAATCCATAATGATTTGCAGAATCATTCTCTTTTAGGAAAATATTTAGTCATATTTTTCTAATATATTGTGTTATCCACGATCAGATATAGAAAATGAATCAAAATAAAATAATGTAAAGTATAAAATTTTTATGATAATATAAAGTTTTGCACATGATACATGTTTATATTGTACATATTTTATATTGTATATATTTTCATTATGCCAATAAAAATGTGTGTGAATATAACAAATGTATTTAATAATTTTTATAGTTTTTCGGTTTTTAAAAATGTCACTTTTATTTCAGTTTTGATTTGTCTTAATATAATGTGTTTGATTTTTAGAAACATAAATTAGTGGATTTGTCTTTCATTGACAATGTAAATTTTTACAAAAATTTGGTGATTGCGCAAAGTTATTCCAAATGAAAAATGAATCTTAACTTTTTTATTGTTAAGCATACGAATTATCTCTTAAAAGTTATCCAGGAATGTAATTTTTGTATATGACAGTTAACTGTATAGTATAAATCCTTACCAAATCTTGGAAACTTGAGCAGTTATGTCACGGAACGCTGGCTGGAGGGAGATTTTATTTTTGTTAGTGAAAAGGAAGAGTTTTGCCTGAATAGCAGATTTCTCTCGAACTAATGTTAGCGTGCGATAACTAGCAAAGCATCACAACTCGCTTCTTAATGAATAAATATTTTATTATTCAGCAAACTAAACTTATAATTTGAAAAGTTTATTTTTTTAAATAACACTTTTCAAATATGTTCTCAGTGTAAAATTTATTAATATTTGATAGTATGTTGTAGGTTTGATAAAGTTAAATATAAACTGTATAGCAAAAAACTAGAACACGTTCAAATTTCAGCAAATAATAACAAAGACGTGAAATAGAAGTTAATCGTTTAATAGAATTTTTCTGAAAATTATTGTTACTACAAAAAAATATTAGCTATATGCATCAATTCAGTGTATTTTTATTCTAAAACAAGAGTAAGTTAATACAATTTAAAGTTAATGAAACTACGCTAACTTTTAAACTATTATTAAAGAATATGTTAATTTTTTTTAATTTTAACGAATTTGAAAAGCAATGTAACCATCAATAATTTTTTTTAATATGCAAAAGCAAAAGAAAAATGTAAAAAAATGTAATGTAAAATGTAATGTGTGCGAAAGCTGTAAAGCAAAATTTATTTCGAATGTCATTCATTTTATTATTTTTTAAATACATTGTATTTTATATAAAATAGTTCCATTATTATTTATTTCAATTTCAATTATCATATAAATCAAATTACCAAGCAAAGCGCATTAGTTATGATATTACCTCAAATCAAATTACAATATAAATATAGTAGAGACCATGAACATATTCACTAGTTTTAAATGTAAAAAAAAAAAAAAAATTAGTATTTTATGTAATTCGAAACAATTTTCTATAAGAAAAATCGTTCGAATATAAAAATTACATTCATTACTGTCATATATAAAAACTATTTTCATTAGCTCTTAAAATGTATCAAATAACTTCCATTTCGAAAGATTTTTCTATAAGAAAAATTTTCCAAATTACATATATTACAGTATTAACTTTTCATATGACTATTTTTTTATTTTCAGAAGATTGTTGATAAATTATTTTAAAATTATTTTAAGATCACTGAATTTATAAAAAAAAAAAAAAACCTCAAACACGAACTCTTATTTTCATATTGGAATTAAAATAATTTATTTTTAAATTGAATGTGCTTAATAAAATTTGAAGATAAAAAATAAGGAAGTTTCAATGTTAAAGTTAAAAAGCTTACAATAGATCTATAAATTAATCTTAAATTGGATGCAGATTATTAAATCATTTGGGAAGCAGATACATAAGATCAATGATAGAAGAAAGAAAACAATCTACATATAGAGGAAGTTCTGTAAATTTGTAAAAAGCAATTATAAAAGATAAATAAATTGTAATTATTTTAAAACATTTTAATATATAAAAAGTGAAAAATTAAAAAAAAAATTATAGCAATTTCAAGTTAATATCGTAAATTTCATGGAATATAATTTTTACGAAAAGTATAAAAAATAAATTATAATGGAATTATTTATAAAAATTAATTATAATCTAAAAAGGATATAAAAGAAATATGTAATTTTTGATGTAAATTTTCTGATAATAAGATCCCGCATCGTTACAAATTTAACATGCTATAACTTCCATAGAAGAACTAAACAGTTATTTGAGAGTTCAATCGGACAAATTATTATACAGTGCAGTATATTTGCATCCATTAACATAACTGTTGATTGCATTAATTTATATTAAAATAAAAATTTTATAGAAATTTTTATTTTAACTTAAATCAATATAAGAACTAGAGCACAAACTGTTGTCTTGATTTGTCTGTTAATATTACTGAAATCTGAATGTTATAAATCGGTTGTGTTGGCTGACAGTTCTGTCGGACTTCAGTTTGACATATCGCAACAGAAAAGAGTCAATCGTATAGTCGATACTAAATGTATGGCCATGCATTTCTATACAGTATATCGTACAATACTATACTTAACCTATTAAACTATTGGCAGACAAAAAGTTCGTAGTGTATGCAAGCTGTGAATTAAAATTTTTCAAACTCCTCAGTTTTAAGTTATTTACATTTGAGATAAAATTTCATTATAATATATAATTTAAGGAATAGTATAAAGCAAATGATTAAACTACTGAAACCAGTGAAATTTATTTCTATCTGAAAATTTAATTTCTTCTAGTTATTTTAAATTTTCCATAATTTGTAGTGTAAAATAAAGTCTTAATAATCCTATTAAATCACATTTGGAACGCACTTTTAACAAAAACATCTTTCAGAGGAATTCGAATCTGCCTCAGTCCTCATGTTTCACTTGTCGGCCAATCACACAAAGGTGCAGGAGATCGAATGAGCTCTAAAATAGCTCAGCCGCTTAGTATTGGATAAAGATGAAAACCTAGGAAAAAGATATAGTTGATTTATAAGTGTGCTCATGTTCCCAACGTCTTTGAAAAACCCACGTCCGTTTATAGCAAATTCCTATCATTCATGGCCATCAATAAATTCATCCCAAAAAAGTAAATCTTTCATGTTACTATGTGATTTCGTATAAAGCTAAGAATAATTATTTTAGCTGAATTAAAACAGAAAAATTTCATATAGAATGTATCTGAAACGAATGATTATTTCCTTATAAAATTTATAGTGCTGAAGTCGATTCAATATTAGGCTAAGAATGTGTCAGAAAAATTTTAAAGATAGTGTATTGCATAAATTGTCTACGGTATATTGTATTACATTTCGCATCAAAGATGATGACTAAAAAAATAAGTATTTTTCAAGCAAAAAAAGTCTATTCGATGTAAATGAACACTAGAACGTAATAATAAAAAATTACAACAACCGTCAAGTATTAATACATTCTTTTAACAAAAATAAAGAATGAAGAATAAGAATCACGTTTTGTATTTTATACAAAATTATTTGAAATCAAATCAAATAAAATATTCATTCTAATAATAAATTTTATATTTAAAGTTTTTTAATCCGATATTATTACATGAATGAATGCTTTTGTTTGTAATATAATGTTATAACAAGGATTACAAAAATTTTTAATTTTTATTCAAACATTTATCATCAATTAGAATTAACCTACTGTATTGCTATTTTATAACTTAATGCAACAAAACCCTGAAATTGAGAATTTTAAGTTGTAACCCTTTGAATTAGATGGGCTGCATCATTTTTCGTGTATAGTTAAATAATTTGATTAGATTTTATAAAGAATGATCAAGTAAAAAATTCAAATTATTATTTGATTTTAAAACATATAACAGATTCATCATTACTTTAGTATTATGAAGAATGATTAATCTGAGGTTCATTATTAAATCGTATTTTTAAAAGTAATATATCATATTATCATAATTCAAAAAATTTGATTTTCTTATAAGGAACTGAAATCATATGAGAGAAATTATAAATGCCATTATAAAATTAACAAATCAATAATTTATTATAGAATTGACATCTAATATTTTTCTTAAATAAATATTGATATGTTTGCATTCCAAGTATTAATTATTTATTTTATGACTATTTATGACTGAACAAATTCAAAAACTACTTCAAATTATTATTAAAATAATGAATTTTTACCTAAAAGCGAAAAATTCTTTCAAAAAAGATTTTACAATTTGACATATAAAATTATTTTCTTTATCTTTCATTTAAACAAAATTTCATTTATAAAATAATAATATCACTTTTATTTGTCTAAAAACGATTGGTGATGAATTTCATCAATCAGAATGAAATTCATATATAGATTGTTCATATATAAAATTGTAATACAGTAATTTAGTTTTGCATGAAGAATAAAAAGCACGTTTTGTATTTTATACAAAATTATTTGAAATCAAATCAAATAAAATATTAATTCTAATAATAAATTTTATATTTAAAGTTTTTTAATCCGATATTATTACATGAATGAATGTTTTTGTTTGTAATATAATGTTATAACAAGGATTACAAAAATGTTTAATTTTTATTCGAACATTTGAATGAAAACTACAGCATATATTACTTGAAAGCGTCACAAATTTTAAAATATAGAATGGAATGTTTTATAAACCTACAGGAAAATTTTATTTTTCACAAGATTTCGGATATCTTTTTTTATCATCATTTGTTAAAAAGCTATGACATCTTTTCTAAATTAATTGTTAATATTTCGTGAGTTGTGAAATAATTCATCCTATTTTCTTATGAATAAGAATTTCAATGACAGACGCTAAATTAAATGAAAAAAAGGTTAAATATAATTATAGTGATTGTACTAATTTTATTAAAAATTAATTTATCTATTTAATTTGCAACTAATTGAATTTTTATAATTTGCAACTGATTAAATTAAACATAATATCTAGTAGAGAATGAAAATTTATCTTTTGAACATGTAAATTAAGACAACGTTTTTCTTTAATGTACAGGTATACCTCCTATAATACGACTTCCTACAACACGGTTACGCTCTAACACGATTTGAAAATTGTGGAAACCTTCATATAACACGGTATTTACAATACGGTTTTTATTTAATACATTTAAAAAATTATTCACTTTCCTACAACACAAAATATTTTCATTAATTTTTGTAAATCCATACTAGAGACATACAATATACATACAAAATGCAATCATTAGGAAATACTTTGCTAAAATTAGTCATAAATGTAATTTCGCTGGTTTGCTATGAGAAGGACGATATGCAATCTATTTTCGATTTCGATTTGAAATTGAATTGATTGGAGACCATTGCGTATTTTGTGTTCCAAACGTTCAATTTTTGGATAAAAAAAATAACTTTTTAAATCTTCAATAGAGGAATGTGAAAGAGAAGAAAAAAACTTTTTTGTTCATAAATTTTTTTGGGTATATTTTAAAGAACGATTGTTTTCTAGCAGGTTGTAGTGTGTTTGATTACAAATTTTGTAAAGAAAAAGAAAACTCACAAATTTTAAATGCATAAAATAGTTCAGAGAGTGAACTTGATATTGTTAAAGTTCTCGTTTTAATGAAACAGTGGGATATAATTATTAAATGAATGTTCTATAGGCTTATACTTTTTTCTTTCCTTTTGTTTTTTACATATATTATTTTTTAGGGTCTTACGTATATTTTTTCTTTCTTTATGTTTCGTGTTATTAATATTCTTAATAAAAATTAAGCTTCTTATGTGGAATTAAAGAAAGTTATTTGTTTTTAACTGGTTTTGGAATGTAATTCATCTTTTTATATTGGCTCCAGGTCTCATATAACACGGTTTCATACAGCGAGCGTTTTTCAGGAACCCATCTACCGTGTTATAGGAGTGATACTTGTATATTCATTACTTTTTGTAACTATCTTTATATGAATTTGATCCAAAAAAGCATATAAATACTACATTATGTATTTAGTCATATTTTTCATAATATTATAACATTTAGACTATATCTTAATATTAAAACAATTTGTTTTATCTCTCAAAATCTGTAAAATGTGAAATTATAGAATCGTTAAAAAGATACAAATTAAGATTTTTTTATATTGATGATACAAAAATCTGTTAAAATAATTATTTATTTAATAAAGTTGACTTTTATTATATTCTAAAACTTTTATGATACTATTCTCAATCGCAATAATATGATTTTAAACATTTAATGCTTAAAAATTTGAGTCATGAGCGCGTAATTAATTAAAAAATTAATTTCGTTATTTGTTAATTTGCATCTGATAATCAAAACTTGTAAGATATGGTATATTGGAATTGTTATAAAAATTAGATATTTATATAAAACAGAATATTATTTAGTTTTTCACAATAAAGTTACTGTCTTATATTAATTAAAAAAATTGTAAATCTAATAGTAGTGAGAAATACAAGTTTCAAAATTCATTTAAAATTCAAGAGTCTTCGGTAGAATATTTAATAGAATTATAACAATTTTGCTATTTTAACATTATAAAATTGATAAATGTGCTAGGACTGGAATTATTCATTTGAAATTGCCTTGACTGGAATATGAAGTAGAAGAATTGTATGTAGCTACATTAAAATAAAGAAAATCAATTAAAAATACTGAGTGTTTATCTATTTGGTTTAACATTTTATCAGTCTGCTGAGAAATCATTATTTTCCTCATGCTTTTATCGATAATGATTTCGAAGTAAAATTGTATAAATTTTTAAATTTAAATTTTATACATTAATAATTACAGAAAAAAGCGCATATTAAGAAGTTAAATTCTTTGAGAATTGAAATAACATTCAATTTTAAAACTAAAAGAATGAAACAAATCTTTCAAAAGTATTATAAACAAATAAAATTTGTAATTGTATTTATTAAAAATTATTTATAAAAAATGTGGCAATCTTTTGGTTTTAAGAAAATTTTAACTGCATCTTAAAAAATACAAGCATCAAAACTCCAACTTTTGTATAAATTAAAACAAATTTAATTTTTTTATCATAATACAGTAATTAGTATTATTAGTTCAATTTATTTAAATATTTATTCATAAATTTTTTACTCTATATCAATTATTTTCTCAATAATATGTGATTAATAAAAACTTCTAAATGATAAAGTGTAACTTATTTTTTTCCCATTTTTAGCCACTTTATTTAGAACAGAATCATAAAAATATTTTCAAAACCATATTATCATTTTTAGCCATTATATTTTCATATAATGGCTAAAAATAATTCTTATTATGATTTATTCTGCAAATCATTTCTGCTTCATAGAATTTAGTAAGATGTCACTTGAGCCATATAATAAAATATACGATTACTACCATTAGTCTGAACATACAACACTTAGCGATCATTTAAATGATAGCTAATACAGTATAAGATATCATAAATATTTACGCGCTCAATTTGTTATAGTATAAATAGACGTTAAAGTATAATAAAGCATTATAACAGGTTATAATTATTATTCAATCATTACTCTTATAATTAATATAAAATCTTCAATAATTTTAATAACAATTATAATTATTTCCGTTTTAATTCTCTTAAATATAGACGAATTAAAATAAGGCATTTGTATAGCATATTTTTTATCTACAAGAATTTGCATGTTTAATTATGAAAAAACTAATATAGTATAGACTATTTTTATACATCTATTTTATTAAAACATAAACAGATCTGGAAAACATTATTTTCGAACGTACTTTATTTCCGAATTAAAGTTAATGGATTAAAATATGCTACGTAAATATGCTAAAATTGTCTTTTTTATATAAACTATGCATCGAATTTCATAAAAATCTATTAAATCTAATAAAAATCTAGTTACATAAAAATTACAGAGAAACAGTGAAAGGATTTCTTCAAGTTTTCAATAAATATTACAGAGAAACTTCAATCCGCGATTTTTAAATGGTTCGTTAATCTTACTTCAAATTCGACTTTAATAATCTTTCCATCCTGCTAATTTTATAAAATTCAATCACAAAATTCCAAATTTATTATGGAGAAACCTTTGAAATTTGAATTTCCATCATTTTTAAACGGTTGAAGCTAGAAGACTAAATGATGCGGTTCCGAGGTTAAATTTAATGGCAGAAAATTACTGCCAAATTTCATGAAAATATACAAATTAACTCAAAAGTTATTAGCAGCGGGCAGACCCCATGCAGACAGCATGATTATCTCATAAGCCTTATTTTCCTTCGAAAAGTATGCTAATTAAGAAGAAATCGAGGTGAGATGCCATCTAAATGATTATCTATTAGTTATTACTATCGTATAATTAATTTACTACACATTTTTGTGACTTTTAATTTTCAATGGAATAAAATATATATGTGCATATAATGTTTAAGTTTCATTAAAATTAATTTTCTTATACCAGCAAATAGAAGTTGAGATAATGATACAAATCAGTTTTTTTTTAATTCTTCTTATTGTCACGATACTGTATGTCATTAAATTCAAACGATGTATATACATATATTGTTTGCAAATTATCTAACTCTCAATGAACAATAAAATATAAATAATAAAGAAATAATGAATTAATATTATCTAGCCTCTTATAACAATAAATAAATATACTAGCCTAATTAGAAATTTATTTTAAAAATTGATTAATCATTTTAATTAGGCTCGAGATCATTATATTATTTTAAGGAATTCATTGTTTTCGCATTTTATATTGTTATTCATAATTACTCTCAAGTGTTCAGCAATTGTGACTAGTAATATGATGAGGAATATAAATAAAACAACAAGAAATTTTTTACAAATAAGCAAAGCTAAAATGTTTTCCTAATTCCATATATTATAAATAAGAAATATAATAAAATGTGTTTACTGTTTGCATAATAATTTAATCACTAATAGATTATTCGCATATACATATTCAGAATATTGAATAAAATAAAATATAATTATACTACTAAAAAGAGAATATTTTTTCGTTAAAGTCTAATTTAGATTTTAACGAAAAAAATATTTCTGAATTATTAAGTTAATTGATTAAAATATGCTACGTAAATATGCTAAAATTTTACTTACCAGGCTATGTTCTATATGTTCACTTATATGCTATATTCTATTTACCAGGTTAGAACTAATAATAATAGCTTGTATTCAAAACAAATACAATAATTTTTTATAAGAATTTTAAAACTTAGTTTTTATAAAATATAGCAATGTCAAATCGTAATGATCTGAAAATAATGAAATTTCGATTTGAAACAAAACTTTTTTATCTGGAAAAATTAGATGGATTCATCCATGAAATTGTTAAAATTAACTGATATTATCCGAACTACATTATCTTCCAATACACCAAAGTAGCATTCTAACAGAACTGTTAATTTACAATAAAGTGCCACATGGCGCAGCGGTTTATTATATATCTATCTCAATTTGAAAATGTTAGTAGTCTTATTAAAATTATTAAATCATTAATTTTTACTAGAATAAGTTTTCAGTAAAACTTGCAATAAAATCTTCCCGGAAAAAAAATATTAAAAACAACCAAAAATATTTTGCAACAAAACAAAGCTATTTCCGCAGTTTTAATGATAGAGTAATTTCTGTGACAATAATTGTTAGCAAGAATTACTTCCTCGCTGAAAAACAACACAGATTAAATTTTATTACTCTTAACCACAATTTCTAACAATGTCATGACCGATATTAATATTCAATGTCCATTACTCCACTTTTCCAATGCAAATTTAACTTACAACAAAAAAGTATTATACATTATCCCATTTTATGAACATTTATAAATTTTAATCATATCTTATGGACCAAACGACTTTCAACTAGAATTTTTTTAAATGACTTACATTTTGGAAAAACAGATAATAATTAAATCAATGTTTGAATTATGCGATAGAATTTAAAATCCGAGAAACATAATTAACATAGATTCATAACGAAAACATACGCAAAACATAATTCAACGTAACTCGTTAAATTCTTTTTAATAAATAGAACGGTTGCAAACAAAATGATCAAGTTTATATTATCACATGCTTATTTTGACTAATAATAAAATAAGTAAAATAATAAACAAACAAATCATTATGAAATATAATAAATCACGAGATTTCGAATTTATTAGTATTTTTCAATTTTTTTGTCTGAAGAATTTATGATCTCGAATAATTACATTTAGGCCTAATCTGGTTAACTATTCGGATAATGTAATAGACAATTATAATAAATGTTTTATTCCTATCTTGAAAGACAATCTGACATTTAATTATATGAATAATTTCGTTCATTATTTCGATGCAGAAATATCCTTTTCAAATTTGGCACAAATTAATTAAAAATCTTTTTTCTTGCAGACGATAAACAAATTAACAACAACGACTATATAGCGCCCTCTCATTTATTATTAATATTATTTTGAATATGGAAGTTATAGCAGAATTTTTTTCCTATTTTTTTTAATATAGAGAATTAATTTTTATAATTTAATTAAAAAACTGTATGATACAGCATTCTTTAATTTTGAATTGATATTAATAATAGAACAACTGATTTCACAAATAGACAATTTTATACTTTGTCCACTGAAAAAATAAGATTAAACGAATTGTTATATTTATCTTAAGTTTAATCACTTAAAATAAAACAATTCGTTCAATTCGAAGATTTGACAGGAACAAAATGAATTTTTTTTTTATTTTTATCCTTCGAATTTTATCGTTATAGTTTTTAAATAGCTACGTCTGGAAAAATGAAAACATTCTAACAATAAAAGTACGTCATTGTTTTTTTTTGTGCGCTTTTATTTTATTTTATTTTTTTGTTGGAGAAAGTTTACGAACAATGATAGTAACTATTCTTGTAATCCATTATATATCTAAAAATTGTTAAAGTTTCTTCAGTTTCACATACGAAAACATTTGAGATTTTCATGCTATTCAGTTTTAATTTCTTTTTTAATCTAAAAAAAATCTATTCGCATATAAATGAACCAAAAATCTAATAATCTTTATTTTAAAAAGATTTTTGAAAATCACAGTACTTGGGTCTATTTAATTTTGAAAATATTAAATAGATTCAAAATTAATAAATTATAACAAGCTGATGTACAGTGTAGCTATTCTTTCAGGTTGAATAGACATAAAAGTTCAATTTTAATACTTTTTAAAGTTTGGCGTATTATTTTTTTAATAATTTAATTTAAAACACAATGTTCTAACTGTCATTTCAATTTCAAATTTAATAATTTAAAAAGCGAAATTGAAATATTAACTTACAAAATAATAGTATTATAACAGTTTTCATACATAATAATAAAATAATTATATGATAAAGCTTAAAATGGTATCTATTTAATCTTAACATATCTTACACGCTATAAAACAAATGATTTTGAAAACATTTGTTAAACTACTCAGGAAAATAGTCATCCTTCGGTAGTTTTAGAAGAATATAATTGAATAATAAAAGATTTTATCCTTTTAAAGAATTTAATCTTGAGTAATAAAGATTTAAAAAATGTGACTCATTATCTACTTGATTTCAGAAGTTTCTAGGAAAGAAAATAAAAATTTTTATTATTATCTTTATAAAATTAAATAATGAAAGTAAAAAATAAATTATTTTAACATTTGTTTACGTCATAGGAGCTATTTAAATGATTATAACAGAATTATTCGATTGTTAATAAATTTGTTTGTTTTATAAAATTACTTTATATGAGAGATAAAAGTAATTAAAAATCATTTCGCATAGTATATATATATTTTTGTTTATATTTAAAAATAATAATTGAAATAAGTCAAAAATTCTATTTAATACATAATATTAATAATTGGCTAATTTAACACGGATTTGTTAATGTAAATTACTTAATTATTTAGATGACATCCACCTATTGTTCTGGTGGCAGTAATCGAATATTTGCCTACAAATAATTATGAAACAGATAGGAATAGTTTAACTTAACATAAAATTTAAGTGATTTGGAAAGTTGTATTATAACAATATTTATCGATATTGTTAGCTTAAATGGATGTAACTGTCAATAGGAATTTCAGAAAATTGCGAAGAATAAAATTATAAATGCATATATCTGAAAAATATTTATATAAAAATAAGTTATGAATAATTTTATATAATAGATTCTTATCAGTCAGTCAATAAATTATTTTTAAATATTTTTAACTGTATAATAATGTATATTGTATTGTCGCCAATTGAAATAAAATTGTAGTCATTTGAAATTTAAAATGTATATTTTGGCATTTTAAATTTTCAAATATTTTAAACTATTTATATCTTTGTTATGTATGTTATTATGTTTATGAGGAAAAAATTTTCATATATTTTATAATAAGTGGTTTATGTAATTACTTTATTCCTTAGACTATGTTTGTTTTTAGTTCATAAAAAAAATTTAATAACAAAACATTATAAAAGCAGGCATATTCAAATTTTAAATCGTTACTTTTTATCCCAGATATACAAGCTATTAGTTTTTCTCTTAATATTAAAAAATGGCAACAAGTTCAATATTTTAAAAATTCAATATATTTTAAAATTATTTGTTATATCTGAGTGATATTATATTTATTTAAAAGTTTTGTAAAAAAAATGGTCATGATAAAACTTTGCCTATATTTTTAATAATACATGCAATTCATATTTTTATGTTGAAGTTTCATATTAAACATCTTTAGCAAGATATGAAATTTTTGAATTCATCGACACAAAAATATTTTATAATTTATTTCAGATTATATTGGATATGTGAATATTTATTTCTGATAATAAAAACTTAGACTAAACAATAGATTTTAGCATTTAGGCCTATTATAATTGAAAATATGAATGAATTTCTATATTGCAGATTTTTCAAACTAAATTATTGAAATTTCTGTTATTTAATTATAAAATTTCAAATTTTTACTTAAGATTATTTTATTATAATCTGAAAGGAATCTGAATGTGAAATTATAATTTAATTAAATATTATTCACAGCATATTACTGAATTGATTTTAAAATATTCTATACTATAATAATATTTTATGTATTAAAATATATGTACTATTAAGTTATATAAATTACTGATTCTAATTCCCGTTTATTTTATTTTTATATTTTTATATAATTTATCCAAATATTGCAGTTCATTCACAAGATTAACGTAATATTAATTCTATAATACATAAATAAATTTTGTAATAAATTCATCTTTGAATGACAATGAGTATTGTTCAATTTTGTATACTGTACTTAAGAAAGAGAAAATCGATTATATAGAATACATAATTTTAGAAAACAGAGATAGATTTAGAAAAGTTCAAATTTTATACCAACAGAAAGCAGTTTCTGGTATTACTATATTATTCTTGTAATAAATTTAGCATTAGATATATTAAAGATTCATAGTCCTTGCCATAAACCTATAATGTCTAAAAGCAGAGCTATATCTATTATTAACATCAAATATAAGCTAGATGTAAAATTTGAAATAAGTTATGAAATGTAAATATTTTATAAATTTAGTTTATATAATTTTAATTTTAAATATTCTGTAAAAAGACTAAAAAATTGAAATAATAATTAGAAATACAGTATTTGAATAGAAGTCAAAAATAAAGTTGAATATTCAAAATCAGTAATGTATAATAAATATCAGAATATAAATCGCTCAAATGAAGAAGTTAAAATATTCAATAGTTTTCTTGAATATATTAATGTATACAGTAGACTCTTCTTATCAGGTCTTGCTTTAACCGGTCACATTTTCGCCGAGCCATCGGAAGAAATAATAATTAAAAAAAAATCATTTCGAAAGAAAGAGCTTGAAATTTTGATAAGATATATCGAATAGCAAGATAATCCATCTGTTATTCGATATATCTTAGCTTCTGCTATTTTTTTTTAAATAATTCCTATCAAAAAATGACATGATTTCCTAATTTTGTTCCAAAAACCGAATTTAAATCGTAGTGGCAAATAAAGATTACCGATTTTTATGTAAGTAAATGTTATTTATATAAAATTTATAGGTTGTAAATTAAATAACATATAAGTTATATATATATTTTATTTAAATAAAATATATATATATGTACTGTATATACATATTTTTATTTGCAACCTATAAATGATATTTTGCATGTGTTTTCGGATTAACCGGCTATTTGTTTTTCCGACCTGAAATCCGGTTCCATAGGAGCCAATTAACAAGGGCCTACTATATTAATTTTCTTAAAATTCAGTACTTTTAAAGTTGTATTTAAATTAAAATAATATATATTTTAATTTTCATATATTTCATATACGTTAGTATCTATAATATATAGAATATATATCTAATATATAAT
>WUQG02216525.1:0-51946 GCA_011317285.2 Androctonus mauritanicus
TTAATATATTATCTGTATCGTTGAATATTTTTATAATCAATTCAATAAACGATTTCTGTTTGTGTTATTCGATAATTTTTGAACTGATTTAAAACATAATCCAATAAACCATACCAATAAACTATTTATAGTTTTATTATAAGTAACTACCAAAATTAAAATATTTTTAATAATTATCTAACAATTCTCAACCATCTGTATCGTTGAGAATTGTTAGATTATTATTAAAGAAAAATTAGCATTGGAAGTGCAGTCTTGTGCAGAAAATTTTGTGTATACAAGAAAATTAACATAGTAATTGAATATTTTTATAATATATCTTAATATATT
Source organism: Androctonus mauritanicus (assembly GCA_011317285.2). Taxonomy (NCBI): domain Eukaryota; kingdom Metazoa; phylum Arthropoda; class Arachnida; order Scorpiones; family Buthidae; genus Androctonus; species Androctonus mauritanicus. Next base: position 331 of record WUQG02216525.1, read on the forward strand.
AACTGTATTATTGAGTCATACCGTTGTTTGTATAGAATAAATCAAATAATCAGAAAATTTCATGGAATAAGAACTTTAAAATGAGTGATAAATACATATTATTTAATTATTTAATATTTTTGAATTAAGTTTGTATAAATGTGTTGAATTCTGGTAGTTATTCAAAACCTAATATTTTCCGAAGGATATGTTTTTCAGATTAAATTTACAGCAATTTCAAACAAGCATAATATGCCAAAAATAGTTATTTTAGAGACTAGAGAATCAATTGTCAATATCTGCCAATATCTGTTGATAAATAAATATTATGTTGTTTTGTATTTATTTATCTCGATATTACAATGCATCACTTAATGAATTACAGTAGTTTCTTACAAATAAATACTGTTAGAATTTAATAACAATTCACCGAGAGTACACGGATAACTCGCATAGTGGCTGTTTTGATTCATAACCGATTGATTCTATTGAACGAAATCACACTAACATTTGCTATTATCATTTCATAATTTCATCAAAATGAGAATTGTAAAAAATTTTGTATGACGCGTCAGCATTTACAATTTAGAGAATGTTTACTTTAAAAAACTGCACAACTCTCATTACATTAAAATTATATACCACTCCTAAGCCATTAAGCTACGTAGAAATATTGGAGTAGGATATCGAATAAAAGCAATTGCAAACACTGAATTATGTCAAGTATATCTGATCATTCTGAAGTAAATTTATTAAGGAGAATTGTAATTTCTCTAACACAATAATAAACTGAATAATCAAATAGAATTTAAGATAAATGATATAATGAAAGCATTAAAATCCAATGAAAACGATTCTAAAAATTCAAATAACTACTACCATTCGTGTTTTTTAGGAAATTGCATCACTAACAGCATTATCATATACTACTATATCACCAATCATATTAAATAGATAATAATCAATCAGTTAAATAAATCATATATTTATTTATTTTTCTTGAAGATATTCAAAATTTACTGTATATTTTAAAACTATAATCCTCAAGTTTAAGTCCAATACAATATTTAATTTAAAAAATATTAAAAATTAAGAAAATCCTTGCTCACATACACCATTAAATTATCGAGTTATACATTGAAAATATTTGAAAAAATTTTATAATTTATAAATAAATATCTGCTTTAAAAAATTACAATATATATATATATATAGCATATACTGACCAAGTATGTATAGTCGATTCTCGTTATTCGCGGTAATTACCTTCTGTAAATTCTTCCTAACTAAACTATTGTGCCTATGGGAAATACGGTTAGGTTACTGTGAACCGTTCTTCCCAACATTTTCATCTTTGCTTCATTTGTTTTTTTTTTTTTTTTGTTTTTTTTTTTGTTTAGAGACATCCTATTTAATGCGTATTACAATAGGCCTGTTTACAAATAATTACAGTATAAGCAGTGTACACTACTATATACAATATTATAATTACAGCAATCTTTATTTAATTTTTTAAAACACTAAAACAGTAAGTAGTAAATAAAATCTTATTTTTGATATTGCAGTATGTTTGACGTGGCAACTGACAAATCGTCTTTCTGAAATGCGTTAAAAAACTGCGTCAGCTTTTTGCCTTATCTGTGTCGCTTTTTGCCTCAGATCTTCTAAAATATCGGTATAAGGAGCAAGTGCGAAGTTAGGCGCCTAAATTTGAGGCTGCGTTCAAGCATAGTGTCTCATTCTTCTATGTCTGCGGACGATATGAACAGTCTTTTGACCTACCTGCGGTCTGTGGAATGAGCAAGGATAGATAATGTGACTTTTCCGGCAGAACAACACAGACACTACGTTTGATAACAAACAACTTCCTTTACTATTGAGAATTTACACTGATATAGTATTTTCGCCACTCAATAGGAGTCCGCGAATAAGCGCAAAAGCGCCGTGGAAATGAATTTTGTAGTTACAAATAAATTTTCGCGAATATGGAATCCGTGAATAACGGGAATCGATTGTATGTGTCTGTCTAGGTCGTAAGGAAGTACTATACGAATTTGAATATAATAATTCCCTATGATGTAGAAGCTGAAATTTGATGTTATAGGGAGACCACTGAATCGGTTCGGGAAAGATACGGTAATCTATAATTCCATCATGAACGGATAATAAAGAGCAAGTTGAATCTCCTCCCAATGTTTAGTTTAGGGCTTAAAAATCATTATTTATCGATCATTTGTTTTACGCTGAGAAAAATATCTCTGCATATTGGTTAATAAAGTTATATTCTGAAGGGGTCCCAGATTTGATAGATTTTTTAATGTTAATCCTATTTTAGCTGAGAAAAACTTGCTGAAAAAAATCAGCATCTATGGATTTTGGAGATTACAGATTGCGAACATGATCATAGTATTTCAAATTCAAAATAGTGTATTCAATGTAGTGACCAGACATTCCATGAATATTTTGATTTAATCCGATTTTGTTATGTTTTCTGAAAATGTTATCGCTTTCATCCAGAAAACCGGGAATCGAATCCTATCTTTTCGGAAGAATTTAGTGGTCTGAATCCCAACTGTTGATGACCATCATTGCCTGATATGAACAGCTTGTGACAGGGTATTAATTTGTTCATTTAATAATCGACGGAGTGAGAAGTACTACCATATGTTGAGAAAAAGGTATAAGGACTAAGCTTTCATAAATATTTGCATCGCTTGAAGAGATATTATTCATTCTCCTTGTCGTAGACAGGCTTATTTATTAATAGTAATATATCATGAATTACTATATGAATATAATGATTTCACATGGAGGAATCTATTTTTCTGTAGAAGTATTGTATCTTTTTATAACATACTTGCATAATAGATTATTCTCTTCTTAAACATGATATATTTAACCGTAAGATGAACATACTTATTTTGTGACCATTATATATTTCATACTAGTTATTCGATTCCATACTAATTATCGTACATTAATATTGGTGTTCTATCTAGAGATATGAAAATTTATGAGAAAAATGCAAATATATTATTTAAAATAATTGATTTTTAATACATAGTAATAAATGGAATCAGATATTTACGTCTCTGTGTATTACTATCATCAAGTTAATTATACTATAAATGTAAATCATCGTTTATATAATGTATTTATTATAATAGTAAAATTGTGTACAACATGATTACTTGATGTACTATTTTGAATGGGCCACTTGTTTGATATTTAAAGAAAAAGAATTAATATAAAAATTGAAGAATATATTTATATGATCTTAAATGTAGATTAAAATCTATTATAAAATTATTCACTTATTTCAATTTTCTTGGTAGAAAATCATTTGAACATGATTGGATTTGCGACACGTATTTTCTTTTAGTGTTTAATAAACAATTGTTTCAGTTCAACAAATAATTTTCTCTGGTTATTGTTTGATAATTTTCGAACTTATGTAGACTAAAATGCAGAAAATTCGCATTTTTCGTAAGATTCAGTAAAATGATTGAATTTAATATTCTTTTAAGAAATTATTAAAATTTTAAAGCCTCAAACAGTGGAGAAAAAATAAGTTTTTGAGGCAGCATACATGATTAATAAGTGTTTTGTTGATAAAGTTACGCTATTTCATATAAGAAAGACGAATTAATGAAACTTCTTTTTTTATATTTTAACTTTTAGTGGTTAATTGTTAGAAATATCCGACATGTTTAATTTTCTTCACAGAAAAGGTATTGAACATTTAAAAAAAATGTATCCGACATACTATAGTATATAGTAGGCCTATATATTTTATGTTTCTTTTTTTAAAAAAAAAAAAGAAGAAGAAAGCATTGCATTAGACAATACTTTTTTTCTGTTGTGATACTTTTGTAAATCGTTTTATCTTGTTTTTTCAATATTTAGAAGTAAGAAGACTTTAAGTTAAACTTGTTAAAATTGAAAATAAGTTTAATTATTCTTGTCCAATCTGTATAATTCTGAACCTGTCAGTTAGAGACGGATTTGTAGGTATCACTTGGTATGAGGAAATATGCATAGAAATAGAGAGCCGAGTAAGGGCTTCTCAAATTCTAAGAAAGTCTCACGATTTTCTACCTTCTATCATCCAGTTATTTTGTTAAATTCTATTGGTTACAGAGCAGCTGAATATTACTCTTATCAATATTCAACAAAATTTTTTGATTTTTCCGAAAAATAAAGAGTACATTTTGCTTAGCATCCATTGAAATCATATCTACAAAAAAAAGAAAACAATAAAAAGTATTAGTGATACAAAATGATCTGCAAAACCTGATGTCGTACTGATTTTGTAGAAAAATTATAATAATGTTAAAAATGCCATTTTTGATATTACTCCAACGAAAAATGAAAAACCTTTGTCAAAAATTGAAGCAGAATATTTCAAAAGTATGTTTATTATACTGGTATTTTAGAAATTTGTGGAATCATTTGCAGTAAAAAAAATGAAATGTTGTTAGCAAGTCATTATAGTTTAAAAATTGTGACTTATTGATGTCTGTAGAACTGTTGAATAGCTGGAAAATAAAAAAGTCAAGTTGATGTTAAATCTGTTCAGATTATTTTTTACAAAGAATTTTAATATAGTTAAGAAAAAGAAAATACGAAAAAATTGATCATTTGTATTTAAGGATGTTAATATGATTATATTTAAGTCACTTTCTGCATTTTGCCAGGAGTTATAATAATGGCAATTCTCGTCATCAAAATCTCCAACTATGTAAGATCGTTATTAATAGCTTAAGTGCTACATTCTCGAATGTAGAATCGATTCTTAAAATCTATTTGGCATTCCTTATATTAAATGCTATCGGTGTAAGATCGATGCATAGGCCTACTTTAAAAAAGTCAAAAATTACTTGCGCTCAACAATATCTCAAGAGCATCTAATAAAATTTTGACTACAAGATTTAAATTATAAGAAATAATACACGCATTTGTGAAAAGGAAGTACAGAAAGAAGCACATTTAATAAACTACTATATGTTTGATTACTTTGTGTGTGTATCATTAAATTTCTTCAATTGTTTACAAACAAAACTGAGAATTTTAAAAATTTGATATATCTACTTTGTCATCGTATATTAAAAAAAAAAATGTTTACATAATTAAACGAGATCAAAAAAGAGCCGAGTGCAGTGCCTCACAAACCATAAATTCATCACTGCTGTCAACTACGTGAAGTACTTAATACCATGCTTAATACTAACTAATCACAACATTCTGGATACGTTTCTCCAATATTGTGCGCCAATTATTTTAAATTTCATTTGTTTATTCGCCCGGATTTCATCTATATTATTTCTATATCATTACTGAATAATTTTTTTTACAGTAGGAAATTAACCTCAGTATATTTCGTAACTTGTTGGTTATCAGTAAGCTAAAAACAACCACTGTAATAGAAAATAATTGCATAAACGAATTGATTGATGTAAAATAATTATATCTTCTAAATTAAATTAGTATTGATAGGAGAAAGAAAAGATATTTTGTAATATTCTACCCATTCTCTTTACATGGTATGTTTTCTTTTTAGATGTTTTTTTTTTTAGAATTCTAAATCATAGGTTTTTTTTTTGTTCTCCCATTCTGTAATTCATTTATATTAATATTTTCCACTACAGTTGATTGTTTTTAGCTTACTCCAATCAACAGGTTACGAAAATATGATGAGATTATTTCTCTAAAGTAAAAAAAAGAAAAAGTGTCGTGAAAATTCATAACACATAAAAATAAATGTCGTGAAAACAAAAATTTTTTTGTAAATGTTCAGGAATTTTGACTTTTTTTTTTTTTTTTATAACAGAAATTAAAAATAAATGAAAAATGTTGTAATCTTTTTAATTCTCAATAAAATCAAAAATATCTTTTAGATGTTTTTAATAGAAGAGAATTTATAATTTCACAAGTGACTTATCGTTAAACTGCAAAGTTATTTAAATAAACTTTATTATATAATGTATTAAAAATTAATAACCCCATTATATATGAAATATTAGTGTTTTACAATATATTTCACTCATTGATTTCTAGTTAAGTCTATTTTAAATCCTATTTTAGCATAGACTGCAAAATATTTGTAAGATTAGAAGAGTATTAACATACGAAAGTTAACTCATGGTTAATCTCACAATGACAACAACTGACTAGAAACTACTACTGTCTTTTTTCTAGGTTAGTTTTAATATTGAAAAAGTTTCCCTGACATAATTCCTGTTTATTTTTCTGACTTACTTGCAGGAATGTCTCTGACTAAGCAATCATAGATTCTCAGATCTATTGGATCTGTTCATAAAAATGTTCCGAGATCCGATCATGCCAGCTAAGCTACGACTAAAGTAATCAGTATTTGCTGAACGTCCTAGTATCACACACATTTTATCACATCAAAATTAATATAGTTGTGGTATCTGCTTCAGATTGTCACTTCAAAGGAAGATAAGAATGTGAAATTTTCATACAATCATTCGCTTGTTTGAATCAATAGCTACATAATTTCATTATATGCAATATACGATCGAGCATTTTGAGACGTTTAATCTATATAAGGCAACTATTCAAATTTCAGTTTAAAATGTTATTTTTATAGATGATAAATCTATAAAATTGTTATCCTAGAAATTTTATTGAACAAGAAATATAGTATCTCAACCAGAATTTACATCGAAGTTATTTTTCGTTATACAAGCATTGGACAATCTCAAGAGAATCGATTTATAGATAAAAATTCGATATAAGGCAATTTGTTGACGTATCATTAATTTCTTTCTTCAAGTTTTAATATTAAATTTGTTATACTGTATAAACAAATCCGAACGGATTGAAAGCTTATTTTAAGAAGTAATCATATAAATATCGTGATCTGAATAAAATTTATGAAATTATAACAATTATACGCTGAGATTCTAAGCTTTTTATTAAGTGAAAATACTGAATTTAAATTGAGTAAACATATATTAAAAATTATGTTGATCGGATTATTTTTGCAAATAAAATTTTAAAAATAATTTTTGATTATAACATTAATTCAAAATATTTAAAAATTTCTAGAAATTATTTTTTCTTTATTAATTTATTTATAAATTGATATAAATATAGTTTATTATTATTATTATTATTATTATTATTTACAAAAATTTGAATATTGTAGATGATATTAAAAATCGATGATAATTCTTAAAAACGCCACCAGATGGAATTACCAAAACTACGCTAGATTTATCAAAAATTCGAAATTAAAATTTTTACAATTTTTTTCCTTTCCTTTTAATTAAAAATCTTGTTTTTTTTATAATTAATCAAATATTAACATAAGTTTAAATTTACATAAAATTCATTTTTTTAAATGATAATGTATAAATAAAACGATAAAAACAGAATTTAATTTTAATTAAGTTGCTTTATATACATTTTAATAACAAATATTTATGCAAGAAGTTAAGATAAACCTTTTCAGGTTTCGAAAGGAAAATGTCTGATCGAGTGATTGATAAACATGTCACTGTCATATAACTTCATTAGAGACAAGACCCGTCTTAATATCTTAATAATAATTATGAAAAAAGTTACTTTTGATAAGGAAGTAGTGAATAAAACGACAACAACACGCAATGAAATACAACCACTCGAATTTTTTTAATTTTAATAATAAATCTACTTTATTATTTAATGCATATTTTAATTAAGCAACTGATAAAGTTGTTTATCATAAAAAAATAATTTTAAAAAATTTATAAGCATAGATATGAATAAAAGTTACTTTATTATTCTGCAGAATTGTAAAGTTCGCATCTTGCTGGTGTTTTTTTTTTTCGGTTAAATTTTCAATTTTCTATATTAGGATAATGCATTTGGAATATTTTAAAATATAAAATATCTCAGATAAAATCTTATAGTTTGATAAAATTAAATCATAAAAAAAAGAAAAACATGATAATAATGATTCTGTGCATGAAACATTAGAAATCAATTTAATTGTATAAATGGAAAGACTAAAATTATCATATATGGCACTAAAATTGATAAAAAAAAAAAAAAATAGAAAATATTTATTCAACCTAATTAAAAACTGATCATGTTGAATCTTAAGGAAAACAAATAAGTTTCATGTTCGAAAAATGTTGCTTTTTTTTTTCTTTCTTTCATTGCAACAATCCAAACAAAATTATTATTGTATTAGTAAGCAAAAAACATAAAAAAAAATATTTCATATGCCTGAAAAACTATATAAAAAAGACATAATTGTTGTTTTTTTTTCTAGACTTATCAAAAATTAAAATTGCATTCTTACATAATTTATTTTTCAATTTATGACGTCTGTTTATTTTTGTTTTTATTTTTATTTTTATCAGAACTATCTATTCACATTATTTAAAAGAAATTATTATCGTAGCGTGAATTAATATCATAATTATTAAATTTTTCAACTGTATAAAAAGAATCACAAGAATTAAAAGAAGAAGAAGAAGAAAAAGAAAAACATAAATTCTTTTTTTTCGTGTTTTTTAAAATCTAATTTAAATCGAAAAAAGTTTAACAATAATTTTATATTAATTAAATTTGCATTTAAATATTTCTATGGGTTACTACTAGCAACAAGACTTTAACTATATTATAAAATATTAAAATTTATATACATATATGTGTGTGTACAATATGAAAATGAAACACTGATGTTTTTTTGGTTTAAAAATATGTAAAAAATTTATATATATTTAGAAAAGGTGATGCCACAAGTACGTAAGAAAATAAGAAAAAATATATATATATTCTATCGAGAAGATGCAATTGTTTTAAATCGAAAATTCCATTTGGATATTGCTATGAAATTATTAATGTAGAATACAACTGGAGAAGATAACAAGGAAAAAGCTTGATCCATAACTCTGAAAACAATAAAGAAAACAAGAAAAGTAAATTAATTGATCCGTTATTGTTTGCCGAGAGACTGTAAGTCCCAGCAAAGAAAAGAAGCATTTAATAGAAATATAGATCAATGAAAGAATCTGCTTGAAGTATAATTCCCCTTACAACACCTTCCAAAACTATCTGCAATTTTCAGTAAAGCCTTTGACAAATGAAAGAATCTTTAGAGAAAATAGAAATCTATAAAAATCCGGTAAGATATGTATCACTTTCAATCATTAACAGAATCTCTAAAGGTTTAAAAAGTAATTGAGAATGATTGTTATTTATATAAGAAAAGCATTTTTATTTATATCTAAGAATATATTTGACCTCTCGTGCTATTTTCTTTTTATTATTATTTTTTTGTGTATAAAATCAAGTACTGGCAACTTTAGTAATGGAATTTAATTAAATTTTTAAAAATTTAATTATTTTCTCTGCTTAGTTTTTATGTACAAACCACAGAAAGTTAGAAGACGATAGCCCACTATAAGTACGCTCAATAACATGATGTCCCATTTCAGATGATTCTAAAAAAAATAGAAAAATAAAATATAGTTTAAAACATTAATTAAAAATAGCATAATTTACAAGTAAAATTTAATAATAGTTTTAATTTATCAATATTATTTAGCTATCGAATTTTTTTTTTTTTTTAAAGAAAGGTAGAATATTATTTTCTATATAAAAACAACTAATTTAACAAATTTAATAAGATTTGTTGAAAAACTATTTTTATTTCTTTTAAAAACAAGTGAATTGAATCTGTGATATCCGGTTTTTTAGCGTTTTTTTTTTTTTTTTTTTTTACTGAATTAAATTTTTATTGGTTTTGATCGTCTTTCATTTTAACTTGCATTAAAAAATATATAAATCGACCAAACTATTCAAGAAAATTTTCAAATTTCAGAATATAAAATACGGATTAATCATTGCCTAGTTCTTTCATGGTGGACCAAAAAGTTTTCATTAGATCACACGTAATATTTCATAGGTGGCCAAACTTCATGTCAATACGAGCTACTTAGGAGAATCTCAAATACTTGAGAGCCGCAATCAATTTTTTTAGAGCCTCATCAATTCGGGTAATCTTAAGAATGGTTTCAAAAATTGTATTTATTATATATTTTACATGCTTTTTTTCGTATATTATGCATTTTATTTTTTACAATACATGAATAAATTACAAATATATTTATTTTTTAAAAATTTAAATAAGTATTTGTACCATAGTAACTATTGATTTTTTCATCATATGGAGCCACATTGAAAGTAGCAAAGAGCCGCAATTTGGCCACCATGATAATATTTCATAAAGTTCAATGACTTAATATAAATCTATATTGATTTCTAAGTACAGATGGATATATATAATATTAGACAGATTTTACTAATTTTAATGCCATAAGATAAAATATTATCCTTCATTTTCCATAAAAATATGATCCAGACAGATTGATTAAATATTAAAAACTACTGAAGCTCAGTGATTTCGAATGTATTTTTTCTTGAATAAATAAACTTTTACTGAAATTTTTTACTTAAAAAATTCTAAATTTTAATGAAAAATACAAACATATAAACTTTCATAGTATTAATATATAATTTTATTTATGAATTAATGAAACATATAAAAAAAAAAAAAACGAATTAATGTTTTACATTTTATTCAGAAACTCGATTTTTTTTATCGAGTTTCTAAAGTTTTATCTAATCTAAATTAATGGCATACAAATTATTAAAAATCTCATAATAAGAATTATTTGTTAATTACTTTTAAAAAAAAGTCATAATTGAAATGATTAATTAATTTTATAATTTCATCTCATTAATATTTTTTGAAATTAGTTTAGATAATAATATTTTTAATGTTTAAATAAGGTTTAAAATATTAAAAATACTTATCTCTTTATAAAAAGAACTTTTAATTAAATGAATGACTTAATTTTAAATCACGCAACAGAAAAAAAAATAAAACGAAATTATATATATATCAGTTCTTACTTTTTTAAAATTAATTTAAAAAAAATTAAATAATGTTTTAAATAATTAAGAAAAATTATTATTTTTTATTTAATGAAATCTGCTTAGTGAAGTATCAAAAGTATACATTTTTATTATCATTTTTTTTTTTAAATTAAAAATTAATTGATACAAAAGCAGCTTTTCTTCGAATAACATTTAGAAAGAAGGATTAGGATTTTACTTTTGTTAAATATTTAATTAATTTGAAAAATAACATTTACCTTATCAAAATTTAATGACTCTAATACTATATCTCCATTTCTTATACAGATAGTCGAATTATTTTCACAGACTGCAAAAAATAGAATAAAATATTATCTTAAGTAAGTCGTTAAACATTTTTCTTACTCTAAAAATCATCTCCAACCTTATACGTAGATTTAAATTCATGTTATCTTTCTTAATTTATTTATTACGTTTATTATGAGAAGAGTGATTTTTGATTTATTTACCAATGTTCTTCACGTTACTCCATTGAATGATACTAAGTGCTTCGTTTCCATAATAGAACCAGCTTAAATATTTCACCCAGTTAAAGTATACAGGTATCGACCTTAAATATAAATATAAATTTTATCAGCTTTCGTCGATTGGTGATAACGTTAAGTGATATTATCAACCTTTCTTACTCTATGTTCAAAAGAAATCCTCCGAATAACATCAAAGGTATGATCATTGGAGGTCCTATAGAAAGCGCCATACTTATCGAAGTACTCATGCTCGATATCATGTAACCTGAATAAAAATAAAATTAATAATAAATAAATTTTATTTTTAAAATATTAATTATCTTCAGAAAATTGCTAGAAATGGATAAATGTCGAATATGGCACTGTATCGTTTTAAATTTCTCGGTAGCTGATGCTTTTATCAATATAACATCATTAGCTATGTAGTAGAGTTACTACATGGCTAATGATGTAGTAACTCTATTACATACATGGCTACATGGCTATATTAAACTACATTTAGCATGTAGTTTAATATAGCCATTATAATGGTTTCATATAAAAATATGAAACCATTATATAGAACTATATTAAAGTAATGGTGGAAATTAGGATATTTTCCTATAATAAAGCCACAATTACTTTTATTGTATAGTAAATATGAGAAAATTTGATCAAAGTTGTTCCGATAGTATGTAGGCCTATTAGACAGCTACTTTAATTCACTTTAATTTACCATGCGTTCAGTGGCAGAACTACAATGCGCCGGACCCCGCAACGCGGGGGTCTAGAATTATAGGGGTCCCAAATCCTCTTTGTTTGTACTTTCTTTACTCTTTTTTTAAAATTAACAACATAATACGATGAAAATTAAATGCATCCTGAAGAGTGAAACATTCATTGAATCAGAACAGTGAGGCGGTAGGAACAGTAGCCAAAAATACGGAAATAAAAGATGTGATTAGAGATTTTTTTCAAAATTTAAAATCCAGGAGGAAGAATTTTCAATTTTAAACACAGTTTTAAAATTATAATTTCAACGTGTGTTTTAAATTATGCAATTTTGTTCTTTTTTGTTATATTCTAATAAAAATATCTAGATAAAATTTTTTTTTTTATGGTAGGGTCCCGAATAATATTTAGCCGGGGCACAAAAATTTTAAGTTCCGCTATTGCATGCGTTTAATCTATCTCAAATGTTCAGAATATAAAATTTTAATCTCTTTTACCTTAAAAATAATTGTAAAATAATACTTTACTTTTGTTCTTTTGCAATCAAAATGATTGTCATTTATAATTCTTCTCGGTATCTTTAAAAAGTTAAAATTTAGCACGAATATAAAAAGAAATTTGAAAAATATTTAGAAAAATCTCAAAATTTCAAATTTTCTTCTTTTCAAATCAATGTTTCTAAGATTGAGACCGATTATAAAATATTAAAGAAAACAACTTAAGCTTTTACTGCAGAATTTGAATGGTCATAAAAATGAAAAAGTCTTTTACTGCCATTTTCTCGTTTAAAATATGAAGGATCCAACAAGGAATTCACAAGCGCTTTAAGCAGGAAAAATACACAATTTATCTAATAATAAATTGTGTATTTTTCCTGCTTAAAGTGTTTGTAGATTCCTTGTATTTCTTATAGGCAGCAGAACTTGATAATTTATGATTTTGAAGAATCCTATTTTGCATGTCTAAATCATACTACTAAATAAATTTGTGTTATAATTTTCATTCTTGATATTGTAACAAATTTAAAAAATATTTATGTCTCCCGTAAGTTCCTTAAAATAAACACTTTACAAATTAACTAATATAATTTTAACTATCATATAAACTTATATTAATAGAGCTTATCTTTATCAGTTATCAGTTATAATTCAAAAATATGTTATCAGCATATAAGTAGATATGTCTGTAATAAAAATGACGTAGAAATATATATATAACAATAAGTTATAACGGATGCAGTACTGTAAGAATGCAATAACATCAATAAGAATCATATTTTTATGATTCTTACTGGTGATAGATATAAGTGTTCATAAACATTCTCCATTTATGCAATGTTACTAACAGATCTATTAAAGTTGCATTAGTAACAAAAATGACAATGTTTTTAATGCGAACCTTAAATGTCATGTTTTTTTTTTTTCCTTTCTTTTTTTTTAAACTTTTGACAAATATCATTTCCTACCTTCAAAGTAGGATACTTTCTGCGAAATAAGAAGAGAGAGAGAAGAGAAAGATATAGATAAAGTATGATTAACATCCATTTATCTTCATTGTATTTCAAAAAAAGAATCATTCTAATAGTTGCTGTAAAAAGTAATGTAATTTTTCATTCCGCAATGGATAATATAATAAAGATAGACTTACCAAAGGAACAGGCGGCATTTGAAGCTAGAGTTACTATCCCAACACACAGAAAAAATGAAGTGACGTGCGTTCGGAGACCTAATTAAAGAAACAAAATTGAATGGCAGAAAAAAAAAGGAAGAACGGAGGGGGTTAAAAAAAACGATTGATTTCAATCTCGATTGTTTTTCTTCACAATTGATTCGGTAAAGACAAATCTCTTAATCTAATAAGAATATATATATATAAAAAAGGTTATGTACTCACCTACCATCCAGTAAACAATCGTAGTAAACAGAGCAGGAAGGACAATAAACGTTGGAAGCTGCAGAAAAGAAAGCACTAAAATGCCAACGAAGTTTTAAGAAAACAAGTCTCGAGAACGAAATCCGCTTTTTTTTTGCGGTTTTAATTTGACTTACCTCAGCTAACATTTTGCAAATAACGTATACATCCGTTCGATACATACCATTCCAATGTTCTCTTAAGAATACTGGAATATCAGAACAGAACACCTTTAATTAAAAAAAATATAGGCTATATATATATATTCAATAAATCTAATTAAAACGATGCGGTTAAAACTATTTATGTGATATATGAAACCGTTGTACTATCATCGGTATAGATCACCACATCTACTTACATTAATAACAGCAAACATATTTTGAAAGGTCACATTCGTCAAAAGAAGAAAAAGCACACCATTTATATTCATGATACCGTCTTGATCAAGTGTTTGTTTCCAGTACATAAATCCTAAAATCAAGGCAACTATCTGAAAAAAAAGAAACAAAATAAAATGCTTCTTGTTGGTTAAAATAAATAATGTTTCTAGGTAAATTGATAGAGTAAAACGATTGTTGTTACGTTACTTTACCCCTTGAACATTCTCGCTATAGACAAATAGAATAAATTAATTAATTACTGTAAAATTTACAAACATCGATTTTTAAAACAATAAAAAGATAGAACAATGATAAAATTTTAATCTGTTTAGCTACCAAAAAAAGAAAGAAATAATAATAATAAAAATAAATGAATAGAGGTTTGTATTAATTATTATTATATGCAGTTCTTACAAATCAATTTAGCGAACAAATTTAACTGTAATCTCTTAAATATAATACAGTATTGTCATTAAGCAGCTAAACTACCTTATAATTGCTATTAATGACGTTAATTCGTCAAAAGAGCTTTTCGGAGATTAAATATTTTCATAATTAAAGATGGAAATTATTTTTTTTTATTAATTAATTTTCGATTTAAAAAATGCATCAATAACCGTTAAAAATGTAATCCTTAATTTTAGAAAATTTAATTAAAGAAATTTTTAAAGAATTAAAATATTTTCAACGCACACAAAAACAAGAATGCCGTTATATTCTTTTATAATAATAAATCTTAGATATTTTTTCGAACTATAAGCTACTTACTGTTGTCTGCATAAATCGCATTGTTGTGAGAATCGGATTACGTCTTATGCTTAAGAAAGATCTCCATATGATGACATAGAACTGAACCCACCAAGATGCTTTATACCTTGATGACAGAAAATGTTTAACTGCTCGTTGTTTCTTTGTATGTTTATAATAATAAATTAATACTTACATCGATCTTCTCGTCGTGTTTTCTAACTGCAAAATAACGAAAATTAAAATAACTATTAATCAGTTATTTTTAATTATATTTAATAAAGTACTCTATACAAAATTAAATGTTCAAAAAAACCTTGTCTTCATTTCCCTTAATAACTTCACCGTTGGACAATGAACGATTTCTTAGATTTGCATACGATTCACAGATTTTCTTTATGGAAATAAAACATCAAAGATTTTGATTTACATTTTTTTTCTTTTTTTTTATCTCTCGGATTATACCAGAAAACTTTATTAATTTAACTTACTTGAATTCTTCTTTTGCTATATTCTTCTTGATCGGGTAAAATTGAAAGTTCGCTTATGAAGAAATCGGCCGGATTGAAATTAGTTGGACATTGCAAACCCAAGCTGTAAAGAAAAAAGAAAAAAAGTATAATTTGTTGCAAACATTTAATGCAAAACCATCTGTAAGATTGAAGTTTCGTTCCTTGCGTATTTAAATTTTATAAAAAGAAAATTAGGATGATTGAAATAACTCGTAATTTGCCAAAAAAAAAAAAAAACCACAAACTGCAAAAAGTGTGGTTATAATTCTTTAAATAAAGGTATTTTCCACAAATTTTTTAAACATTTGGATATTCTCAAATAAATAAATCTAATAAGTATAAGTCGAAAAGTTCAAGATAAACATATTTTGAATAATCAACACGCTGAAAGTATGAGCTTCATTTTCTATGTTTGTATAACATACAACCTCATTTACGATAGCGAATGTATATATTAAACATTCCAAATTTGAAATTTTCTTCTGTTTACCATCTATTTAACAGCTTCTTTATTTACTAACTGGGAGAAAGTATTGAATTATGACGAATTAAACGAACGTACTCTGAAAAGAAGTCTAAAGCTCGTGATGCACCTCCCATAAATGCAACCTGTCCATTAGCTAAGAACAACACTTGATCGAATAGCGCATATACTTCTGATGACGGTTGATGTATACTGCATACAATGGTGCATCCTGCGGCTGCCATTTCTCTTAAGATGCTAATAATACTCAAAGCCATGAAGGTATCTAGACCAGAAGTTGGCTCGTCGCAGAATAGAAGTGACGGATTCGTCAATATCTAAATGAATTGAGAAAATACATCAAAACAAATTTTTGCTCCAATTTCTTTGCAGAAGAACAAGTTACATACCTCGGAAGCGAAAGATAATCTTTTCATTTCTCCTCCAGATATACCTTTAATTCTTCCTGGAATTCCTATCTTTGTATCAGCACATTTTGTTAATCCTAACTACAAAAATTCGATTTTTTTATGTAAATTTGAGCTGCAGCAAATATTAAATGTTATTATCTACAAATATAAATATAAATATATATATATATATATTTGTAGATAATATATATATTTATATTTATATATATAAATATAATATATTATATATTATATTATATTAATAATATATTAAATTATATATTATTAATATATATAATTTAATAATGATAAAAATAGAAAATTTTCGAAGTTTTCAGCATTTAGTTTTAAAGATTAGTGTCAGAGAGTGGTAATTTATCGCGTTTTTGTTCGGTTCACATAATATTATCTCATCACTTGTTATCTGATCGTTATCAAATTTTTATCAGTTGTTCCACTCCATAAATTTTCAGTTTTTATTCCTTTTTTTTAAATTATCCTAAAATTTTTTCTGTGCTAAGATAATATTAAATGCATGCAATTATTAGGTGCGGTTTTGCACAAATTTTTTTTTTTTTTTTTTGCTTTCGACGATCTTATTTAATTCGAATAAATATTGTAAAATTTTCTGCTGCTGCAAATACGGCGAAAAGAAAACAGGAAAAATTTGCCTAAATCACCGTGAAGTAATGATTTTAATATAAAATTTAAATATATAACTTATATATATATATGAAATATATATTTAAATTTCAAATGAAAATATTTAGAATATATTAAAATTTATTGAATTCATTAAATATGCAAAATAAACCAGAAAAATCGGATTAATTCAATTGCAAAACATATAAAAAAATAAAACCGAACACTGAACTCACATAAGCAATAACATCTTCGACTCGTTGCAAACGAACTTTCTTAGATAAATTTTGATCCATCCGTAACAATGCCTTTAAAAATATGTAGTAAATAAAAAAAAATCTAATTATTTTATTCTACTTTTTCTCTCATTAGGATTTATTTTAAATTTTAAAAAATTAGAATTACCTGAAAGATTAAATGTTCTCTAACAGTTAGCGTACCGATGAAGAGATCATCCTGTTGTACATAACCAGATATTCCAATAATAGAATTATCGACAGGATAACCGTTTACGGTAACTTTACCAAAAACACTGACTTTTTGGAGATTTCTGGTTGTTAAAACATTCATTAACGTTGTTTTCCCAGCACCACTAGATCCCATTATAGCTAAAAGTTGTCCTGGTCCAATACTGCCACTCACTGGTTACAGAAAAGCACAAATGTAGCAGTGTAAATAATTTAAAGCACCATAATAATATATATAAATCTATATGTGTTTACCATCGCGAAGTATGTATCGATGACGAATTTCCTTTGTTGAATTGCCAAAAAACCATTTTTGTTTTGGTGGTTCAACAACTGCTGTTATGTTGTGCCAGGAAAGAATAACATCTTGGCAATTTAAGATGCTGACGTTAGGCGATGACTTTTTCTATTAAAAAAAAAAATGTGTATGTATACATATTCTGCATTAAAATTATAATTAAATAAGCAAAAATTTTTAATTAAATTTAATAATTTAAATAATAATTTTATAAAGATGCGATCATAAAAAATAACTCTACAACGACGGCTGCTTCATACCTGAATTTTAAACAGGATTTTTTTCTGTAGTTGTTAGGTTAATAACCTAAAATTTGATGATAAGGAAAGATATACGTAATTATAAAAAAAAAAAAAAAATATTAAAAGTTGATATGGAAGTTAGTTCTCGCAGACGGAACAAATATACGAAAAAAAGTTAGACTGATTTAGTTGCGTATAAATAGCTAATGGTAACTACAGCCTTTTGATTCTAATAAAACAAACTTAACTATTCATTATCCTCTATTAACGAGGAGTTTGTTAATAAGAAAAAAGATTATTTTAGGAAACTAATATCTAGTTTATACGAACTACAGACTAAAGGATTACCATCATTACTCGGTCTTGAAAGGGCATTATATTTCACAATATCATTAAATTTCATCCTAAAAGTTAAATTAATGATATCTATAGAAAAATATGTATTTAGATTTTAAAGGGGAAAAAAATAAATAAACAAAGACGCAAAATGCATTTACCTCGCTTATTTTTGAGACTATAAGAAGAAAGAAAGAGATAAGAGACAATGCCGTTAATGTATCATAAGTGCTGGTACTTTTTCTTTAAGTGCAGAGTAGTTTTACAGAAATCCAAATAAAGATAAATCCAAGAAACAGCAGAAAATAATTGAATTGTCTAAAACAGCTTGTTCTGAAAATGAAAGCTTGTAAGCTATCCAAGCAAATCGTAGAAAAAAGAAAAAAAAAAAAGAAAAAAGTAAGACATTATTTTGTTAAATCTTGTGTCAGATCTGGATATAACATAAATGCATCAAAAACGATTCAAAGATAAAAATCTATGTGTCTATCCTTATTACTATGTACTAAGTTAATATCTAGGGAGAATCGTGTGAAAACCAATCCTCTGTACAATCTGCTAGAGTTACATGTAAGTCTATCTGACATGTTGTTTCAGACTCGCTTCTCTGCCTTTCCGTGTTACCAATCGTGTCGAAATGTCACACAATGTGACATGCGTAAGTCGATGACATTATTGTCCTGGGGCAAATGTCATAATCTCTACTATTGGACTCGGTTCGAACAATAAAAAAAAAATATTGTTTTTTTTCCTTATTCAAAAATCGAGTTCTTTTAATCAATCAATAAAACTCTTTTATTAATTGAAAAATTTTCAAATCGATATAACAAAATAAATTTTATATTATTTTAGAGTTGAAAAAATTAGTAATTTTAATATTTTTCCATTAATTGAAAAAATCTATTATGGTATTATTTTGTATTTAGAACTTGTTATTCTATTCTATATTCTAAAATCCAATTGAAAGCATCTAATATGTAAAAAAAATGAGCCAGGTATATTACTAAGAAATTGTGGATGCTTGTT
Organism: Androctonus mauritanicus; assembly: GCA_011317285.2. Lineage (NCBI taxonomy): Eukaryota > Metazoa > Arthropoda > Arachnida > Scorpiones > Buthidae > Androctonus > Androctonus mauritanicus. Next base: position 19,884 of record WUQG02216525.1, read on the forward strand.
AAAAATTTAAATGTGACTTTGGTTGATGTTATTTTTTTATTTTCTTAAATTGTTAACCAAGTAGTCACATTTAAATTTTAACAAGTATCCTAATTTCATAATATTGTACTTGGCTTATTTTTTTCATATTTAATGTTTTTGATTGAATATAATTTATTTTTTAAATGAAAACTTATTTTTCTGAAAGAAATATTCTAACAACAATATGTTAATATTAAATATCTTCCATATTTTTAATACGATTGAATCGAAATTTTTAGAAAATATTTTGTAAAATAAATATACATAATATATGATATTTAGTCTCTCCTGCTTCCATCATTTTGGCTTTATTGAACTGCATTTTTCAGAAGGTCTTAAATAACATAAGTAACATTTACATACCAGATTTGTTCCACATCGGTTGAACGATGTGACCTATAGAGACATTTCTAGAGAAGAGCATCGTCTTTCTTTATAACTTTTAATTTTAACTCAACTGGACCAAAATTTTCAAATTCTAGTTGAGCTAGGATATTCGAAATTTGATCAAAAACTGTTAAACATATAGAGCATTTGAAAATGGATCCCTTTATTTTGGTCCACTTTTTGCTGGACCAAAATAAAGAGAAATTTTCGAGTGACTTTAAATAATCTAAAAAATATCTATATTTCTTATCAATATCGGTTGAACAATGCGACTTATAAAAATATCTGCGAAGGAGAAGGAAGAGGAAAGGAAGAAGAAAACGAAGCTTTTTTACTGATTTTTGCAATATTTAAACCGCTCTAATTCAATTATTAATTGGATTTGAAGCTTAAGATTTGGTGATAAGTGTCCTATTGAATACTTTTATCGAATATAATCGACAGATTAATAATATTTAACTTGGGACCAAGTTACAGAGCGTTGAATTTTGATCTTAATGGCTGCTGTAATAAGAATCAATCATTGATACTTGGCTTAGAATCATAGCTGTGTCTCTTGATTTACAAGACTCTTTTATTTTATTAGAAAAATCGTTATAATTTCCTTTGAATATTTCGTATACAAAATAAAAGAATGATATTTTTGAATAATTTCACTTCTGTACCTACAAAATAATCATTCATCCTATACTCACTTAAGCGTATACTGATTAAGTCTACAAGTAGGCTGCTTATTGATTTGCAAAAACTATATTTCATTCATTTAATCCTTGCTTTTATTATAGAATTTAATTAATATAAATTATAAAAATTTGTTTACCTGTTCCGAAATGGAAGAATAATTTTTAAAGTTATTGGTTCGGTTTCCTAAAAGCGGCAATTTTTCTTTCTTCATATTAATCTAAAAATGATCAAGTCAATAAATTAAAGTACATTTTAAGGTAAATATTTGCAGCCATTAATATTATTATTTAATAAACTAGAAATTTAAAAGATAAGTGCTTAAATAGAAAGCAATAGTATGCGTATTTTATTATTTAGAAATAAAAATAAACTTAAATGTGTATAAAATAAAGTTTAAAAAATATTTTAACTTTTTACCTTGTCAAATTAAACTTATCAACTTTTTTTTTAAGTGACTCAACGACTTTTCTTACATACGAAATTCATCCTGTCGAAGCAACTCGATCTAGAAATGCTATCAGCTGCTGGTTTTTTCTTTTAATTAATATCTAATTTTTTATTTATTTTATTAATTTTATGGGTAATGAGATTTAATTTCATGGTTACACGTTTTCTTTAAATTTTATTTCATGTTTTAAAGAAGACATAATTATAAGCTAGCAAAATGAACAGTTTCAAAAACTGTACTACAAATTTTCAAACATAATTCTTAACATAACAAGCGAACGTTAACTCTTTATACCATATTTGTAGTTTAGTTAGCTTTCAATTGTTAATAAAGTACCATAAAATGCATTATACAGTATAGTATTATGTTAATATCAACGATGATTAACATCTAAACATGATTTATATCTATGCATACGAAAAAATATTTTATATAGTTTTGAATGCAAAATACTTATAGATAGAAGATTATAAAGTGCATATATATTTAAAATAAATTTATTTTTTTCGGTTTTAAACCTAAAAATTGATATTAATAGCTTAAAAAATGATGTTACGTAAAATATCTTTCGTTCAGATTTACATACCTATTTGTCTGGCCACACGTCCTTGGAATTTGGGTCAAGGAAAATTCTGTTTTTATAAATATATATTTACATTAAAATAATAAACACGTTCTTCTCAGGTAGAAAGAAATATTCGCTTCATAAAAAATTATAGTAGATACAAATAGGATTTAACAAGCGCTAAAATCTGTGTCGAAAATTTTCTTTCGTGGCCTATGTATAGGATATACGCGAGAATAGCGAATGGGTTACGCTAGTAGTTTTAGTGCTACTACTGCTACAACTGTATAAAGCCGTGTGCATAGGGAACATTTAATCAACATCATATTATTTATCGCTTAAGGCATCCATAATATGTCAAGACTCCAATTTAATAATTTTACCTTAATTTAAAGAGGGGAAAACTCGGAAATTATCCACCGAATCAGAGAACAGATGTTATAAATGAGATATAATCTGTGTTAATAGGCACAGTGATCATGCAAAAACAATAAAGAAGAAAAAAATACATTAAGAAAAAATTAATTGTTAGAAAACGGTGATTAATTGTCCACTTAATCGAATTTTTAAAACTATTTCAAATTTTTATTACGCTTCGTAAACGATTATAATTCAAATGAAAAAAATCGAAATAATAAAAAAAAACAGTTAAAAAAGAGTATAATATCATGCTTACCTTATTTACTCCCCGAGAGTATATAAGAAATAAATTTAAACTGAAAAATATCCCTTAGAAAGTCTGAAAAACTTTCTTTCCTGCCCACTTTTGTCACGTGATTGATTGAAGAGGAGGAGTCACCGTGTCAATCCTTTTCAATTTATCGACTAAAAGGCTGTTAGTTAAATGTTGACAGTTATAAATAAGTAGTCGTTTAATATTAAATTCGAATTTATGTTAATAATATTACCAACTTAAATGTAGAAATATTTACATTCTTTTAAAAAAGTGATTCGCTTGTACAACACGGATGTAAAACGTTTGTTGCTTTTGAGAATTTATTAAATTAATTTTATAACTAAGCTTCAATTTTTTATATAAAATTTATGATATTAAGATAGTTTTACGTATTCTATAAGTATTATCGTTTTCTTTTTGTACGAATAAACACGATTTTAATGCAAAGATTTGAAACTGCCCACAAAATCAATACTGCACTTTGAAGCATTTTCAATGAATGTTTTGAGGATCCTGAGAAGCAAATGTAATTAAATATAATTCTTAAATAAATTATCTTATTATAAAATATTTATATATGAAGTTAAAGATTTCAATGATTCTAACTAAGGTGATGAAATTTAAAAATGGTAAAATGTGAATGAATTAATGTTTAAATGACATCTTCAGTATCCACCAGAATGGATACTGTCTCAGTTCCTCCATAATGAATTATTTTACTACAAAGATGCGTGTATGTACAGAAGGTTAATGCTTCGTTCTGCATGCATTTTTATAAGATGTAAGGTCCTGAGGCATGAAATGTATCTCGAGTCAACTTACAGTTGAGTTGAGAATGCAGTTGACAGCTTAGAAGGTTGGAAGGTTTAGATTTGACCTTCTAGTATCAAGAAGAGCACTAAAGTGAAGGATAACTCCAGATTTTTTTTAATTATTTATTTATTTCCATGTAGTATCGCGACAAAAATTTATTTTTTTCCATTATGAAAGAATAAAAAATAATCAAACTTTTAATATGGCCACAATTATATTAGTGGAACACATGAATTAATAACGATAACAAAATGATTTTAATGCATTATCCTGTAAAAATTGATAAATTGAATTTCGAAAGGTTATTTTTAAAAGCATCTCTAAATAAAATTCATTTTTATTAAAATCCACTTTGCAGAAACGTCAGTTCAGTTTATGAATTTTCTACATATTTTTATATTTTTATCAATCCTAATATATATATTTTTTTCCTTTCGAAAAAATATTTTTTTAACAAAAGACAAAATTTTTTGGAAGTTTTTTCGAAGTTAAAAAAAACATGACGTGATTAGCAAAATCACTTAATAATAATTAACGATTTAAAGAAGGGAAAAAAGTGATAATTTTCTTATTGCACACTAACGTCTCATTTAAGTTTATCGTGTTATGAATCTGTTGAACAGAAAAATTGGAATCAACTTTATCGAGTCGAAAGAATCTTTAGAGAAGATGGCTAGCAAATATTTCCGCAGAATGATGGAAGTGCAATTTTATCAAATTCCTGGAGCAACTTCCGAGATATAAATAGAATCAAAGTGCTCAACCCAGCAATTGTTCATGTTAAAAGACAATCTATGTAGCTTAAACACGTTTAACTTGTACAGTTTTGTCCCATAAATTATATTATATTTTATATATATATATAATTATAATACATATAGGCCTATATATATAATATCAAAATATATCGGAAAGAATATTTAGGAAAAAAATTTTTATAAGATTCTGAAACATTAATTTTATCAAAGATAAAGAAAATTTTCTACTATAAACAACTGCAAAATTTTATATACGAATTTTTTTCAGTCTGAAAATAGAAGAGGTTGGTATAATTTTAATAAATACTGATATACACTCATATTAAAGTAAAAAAAAATGTATTATTTATGTAAAAATATATATATTTTTTTACCATGGATTTTTATCTTCTTTGTATTTTTTAACTTTTAATTAATTTTTCTTATAGATAATGAACTAGTTTATCATAAGATACATATTTATTACGGTTTATTTTAATAATTTCTATGCTTTTAGGCCATGAGAAGGTTGTTTAGCGTGAGATAATTAGATTAAAATTTCGTTTTTAATAGATTAAAAAATACTTTAAAACGAAATAAACTGAATTTATTATGCTATAAATTTTATATAATGTACACTAAATGATGCAGATGTGCTTTATAAATGTGTTATTCCTTTAAAAAGTAACAGGCAAAACTCGAGTGATTATCAATTAATGAATATTTTTTAAAGGTTGTGATTATTTGTACATCCGTTCTGGTCTTTTCGATAACTTTAAAAAATTCTTTCAATAAATTGAAACGTTGTTGGAGATGGTGGTAATTGTTTACAAACATGTAGGCTGACTCCATTTACCATCAGAACATAAGGTTGAAGTCTGCTAAGACTATACATTACATTTGTTTTCTTTAAACTTGCTAAGTCGAGAAAGTACAGCCATGTTGCAGTTGCATCGTCATTCATTCCTTGTCATAACATCATTCGCTGTCTCCCAACCGACATTTTCTATGGCAACAGGTTGTCGTCTCTACTTGTTCCCTCATCACCATCAGATTTGTCCAGATAGTTATCGATTGGAAAGAATGCGACGATATCGAACGTTCTACAACAAGAGAAGACCACTTTAATCCATTTGTAAATTTTATCATTTTTCGAATAACGAACGAAAATCATCAGAAAAGTTATTTCTCACTTGTTGACGTTCTGCAGACATTTTCCTCTGATTTATCTCTCTAACAATCAGGTAAAGCAAGGTGGAGGAGGTAAGTGCAAAGACTGTAATAAAAAGTTAACTGTGCAGTGTAAACTCTATGAATTTTTTTTATAAATTTTCTTGATGAATTAGAAAATTACTTTCTTTTAAATTTTTCTATTAATAATAATATATTAGTAGCGAATTAAATTCTGGTATCATATATGCTTGAAAACGCAAATCAGTTCTCATAACTGAAAAATGAATTTTGAATTAATGTTCGACGAGATACTTCAAAAAATTACATTACCAAGAAAAGAAATCAAGTTAAAAACGAATTTTTAAGATTTTTCTAACAATGGAACAAAATAAAAATTATATATTGCCCTCAGGAATAAAAATAGAAAGACATTTTCAAGACATGTCTGTAGAAATATAAACGTGCTCAAAACAATCTATCGTGTTTTTGTTTTCTTTTTTTTATTAAAAGTTAATAAAAGCAAACTGTAATTTTTATATATCGTACTAAAAGAATTTTTCATTAAAAATCCAATATTAATCCATTAAACGAATATTTAAATCATCCATTAACCAAAATTCGATCATTACTAACAACAAACGGCATTACTGTTATTGTATATAAATTACATGATATTTTTTTGTTTGTCAACCATGTCTCACATTTTGAAGAATTCTGATAAAGAACGAAATAAAAAAATAAAATAAAATTTTCTGATAGATTTCTACTTCTTTGTTGTCTCGACCAACTCTATTGTTATAGTGCTAAAATGTTAACATGAAAACATCACCTCTGCTCCGTTTAATGGAAGCAGGATATAATCCACTTACTCCAACATCTCTCAGAAGTTATAAACACTGAAGAAACTTCTTTTGCAATGGTACGTCTTTCACTATATAAGCTATAAAAATACATATGAAACATTATACGAGTTCGTCTTTATTATTATTTTTGCATATATATGTGACTTATATCAGAATATAAATTCTATTAACCGAATTTTGAAACAGTATACGATAAACACGGGGAGATTTTTTTCGCTAAATATAAAAAAAAAACAAGAAATTTGATTATCTTTTGTCGGAGAAAAAAAAAATGTTAAAAATGAAATTAATTTTAGCAGATATGAAACGTCCTATGTAAGAAAATAAAGAAATTTTTTAACGCTTTCTAGCAAAAGGAAAGAAAAAAAGCTGCTTTATATATACTGTATATATTACAATTTTAAATTTTAACAACTTCATTTTCTTAAAATTCCGAATTCTAATTCATACGAAATTTTATATACACAGTATTCTAAACTAACATATTTATAGCTGTTGAGTAAATTTAATAAATAAATAAAAAAGAATTTTATAATTTTTATCTCGGATTGAGTCAATTTAAAATTATCTAAAAATTTTTAAAATTCGATAAATTATAATAAATAAAAAATAAAAAACATGAAGAAGAAAATGCATGGTTCGTTTTGCGTAATAAAAAAAACAACATTTTTGGCGTTTTTATTTTAACTTCTAATATTTTTTTACTCTGAAAAAATATATCGCATATTTATAAAAACTTTATTATATTTTAGCTTGTCAAATTTTATAAAAATCCATAGTTTTCCTTATTATGAAAAACTGCCGAGCGAAAAAATTTCCAAATTTACAAAAATCAGTAATCGCATTTATCGAATCTGCTCTTCAACAAACGATACAAATTTTTATAAAAATAGCAGTAGCATTTGATTATGTGCAATATAATTCTGTAAAAATTTATAAAATTGTTAGAAATACTGTACTGTTTTGTCTGTATTAAAAAAAAAAAAAATCAATAAGCCTAGTTACAGTGGCGGAATTTAAAATTTTTGGTTTCCCCGCAAAATATTATTCTGGCCCCTATCACGAAGAAAAATTTTTATTAGAGAATAACAAAATAAACAACATTCACCATTTAAAACACAATTGAAAATTATCAAAAGAAAATTAAAATTGAAAATTCTTCCTCCTGGATTTTAAATTTGAAAGATTTCTAATCACATCTTTTATTTCCATATTTTTGGCTATTGTTCTTTCCGCCGTACTGCTCCGATTCAATGAAGGTTTCACTCTTTTCTTGGTGATTTAATTTTAATTGTATTATATTGTTAATTTTTTTAAAAAAGGGTAAAGAAAGTATAGACAAAAAGGATTTGGCCCCCTAAAATTCTGGGTTCTTCCGCGTTGCGCGGTCCGGCGCATTATAGTTCCGCCACTGCCTAGTTACTACAGACCCGAAAGTTTTTATAAAAACCCATAAATTATGTAAAAGCACGCATAAAGATATTTTATAATGTTTTAATAAGCAGTCTACATATATATATATATCAAAAAATTAATCAATAAATTCATATACACATGGACGGAGACTATATAGGTTATAAATTTCGAGGATATTCGAAGATTATTGCTTCGAAATTCGCCATTTTGAAACGCGATAATATACTTTCATTTTAAAAGATGGACATAAATGAACAATATAATATTGCGTTTCATATCGTATATCAGAAGAATGTCTGATCTTCTTTTTAATCATCTTTTATGTAAGTTACCTCTAGACCAGAATAATTTCTGCAGAAGGATTGCAAAATTTGATATTTTGACCTTATAAAAATACAGTATCGTTCACTTGTTTGAAAACTGTATATCTTTTACAGGATTTTATTTTATTTTTTTAACTTCTCTATATAAAAATAACTCTGGAGTAATAAGGCTATTTACATTAGATAACTTTCTAATCATTTTAATATTGTACAATGAAACTAATTATGTTCGGAAATCATTATACTTCAACATCATTATTTTAGTAACTTTTGCTGCATTTAATGAATTCGAAAATATCCGAAGAATAATTCTAGTTTCAAAAGAACCTTTGAAGTCAAATTAAGCTCCTTTTTTTCTCCTTTATGAGAGAGGGAAAAAAAAGCTTTCCAATATTTTCTGTTTACAGTTTAGAAACTTTTACTAAAATAAGTCGATTTGCATAAAATATTTGGAGAAGTTCTTCTAAGATATTTAATAAATGAATAAATTGCTTTACAATAAAGAAAAAAAAAATATATGCACCTCAAATTAACTGTTATAAAAAATTTTGTACTTTTTTTTTATATATATAAAGATTAATATATTTAAATTTGGCGAAAGCAGAATAGATTTTTAGGTATGAAAATGATAGATAAGATAACATCAAGAGATATATATACTTAACTTCTTACACAATATCTGCTTTCTATGAAACATATTTTTTTTCGATGTCGACTTGGTGTAAAAAAACATATCACTATAGATGAGAAAATGCTATTCTGTATATATATTATCGGGTTTTAGAATTATAAAATGATTTTTACATCTTTAAACATATAAGTTATATAAATTAAGAAAATTATATATAACAATTTTATCATCTCTATACTGTTCTTACATAGTTTTTATGATAAAGAAGAATGTATATATTATAGTAACTTGTTCAAAAGAAATTAAAATACAAGTGGTCCTCGACTTTTGTACAATTCGCTATTTTCTATATATTTAAAAGTTAAAATTTTATTGATATGTATCTTAAAAACGCGCATATTTCCTTATAGCTACTCTCCCTTCTCTCCCTCATTAATCCCATCCCGTTTCTGACATCACAGGTTCAATCTTGAGTTATAAATACATACATTTAAAATAAAATAAATATATTTTTAACTTTTCCATGTTTTTTTACATTGCTGTACTTTCGTATACATTTCAGAAACCAATTAAGTATGAAAATTGAGAACTGCCTGTATTTATATATATGGTATTTTTGTAACAATTAAAAAAAAAAATCATTAAAATTTAGTGTATAAATTATAATTTTCTTATAAAAATTACAAAAAAGGATAATTAAAAAAATGCAGTGTGCAAACAACTCTTTTCAAGAATATTTTTTTTTTTTAATTTTATGTCTATAAACAGTCTTATTGTAAGAAAAATTGAATTTTAAAATTGTTTGAATGCACTATAATTTTTATTTTATTAAATATAATTCGCATAAATATATTTTCTTTAGATCGCCAAATGGTTTGTTTTTTTTATTATAGATTTCTTTTTTTTATATATATATATATTTTTCATTCGATTCAATCATCAATAATCGAAATAAGTTCAACAAATAAAACCGTAATACGTACGTAGCTATACGTCGGAGAGACGGGGGAAATCATTTTATACAAAAAGCTATAAAAGAAATGTAAGAGAGACAGAGGGAAAAAAAAGACAAGTAGAAATTTATACTAAGAAATAAAAGCAGGAGAGGAAAAAGTGAAACAAAGAAAATTTGGAAAGGTGGATTTTGGTCTGTCATGTTTCTTGTCTGTCTCATTTGTTAAACTGGCGTCCTGTGCTATCCAAATGGGAATTAAGCTTAGCAGGATTCCGTTAATGGTTTGACTATGAGAATAACACTTTTCATGATACTGCAACATCAACTGAAATTGTTTTAACATTAATTACTATTTGTAACCCTTTAAATTTATCATTCGATTCAATTTTATACACGTAAAAATGTTTGCTAAATTTAATTTCAAACGCGAATTTATTTATTTTTCTCGATTTTTTTTTTTTTTAATCTTAAATCAATTCGGATGGTGTGAACAACAAACATTTTAAGAAATTAACTCGATGAATTTTTTTTTAAATTTTTCTCCCCCCCTCTCTCTCTCTATTTAGCTCTGTTTAAAAGGAATAGAAGAGTACTTCTAACTGCAGAAGCAAATTAATTATCGATGAAATGTAACATTTGGCATCTGAAACTAGAATGTTTTAATGAATAAAGAACTTTACTTCCCACTGAGGGACTTTTCAACCTGAAGGCTTCCATCCTACTTCCAATTCAATTATAAATTGTCAGAAGGTATCTTGTACTTTCTAGGCATTCACTGTGAAGTGAGAAGTACACTTTCTGTAAGCCAGTAATTTGATGAAAGGAAGGCTTTTACCCGAAAATTTACTCTGTTAGGAATTTAACAGCACTTTTACTATGGCGAAGAATTTTAGTTTTCAATATTTTTCTTTCTCTCTCTTCCTTTTTCCAATATATGTTCTAGAATCTAGAGTTTTGTGTACTGATGGATTTTGCATAAATTTCAAAACTAGAACGTTAGCTTTTCAATGTTGAAAAACGTATGCTGCAAACAGAAATTTATTCTATAGAGCAAAAACGTGTATTCATATATATATATTGTATATATATATCTGAAAAGAAATCCTATAAATTCTATTTACTTCTCTCGATTTATTGACTTTTTTTGTCTTCGAGGTACAAAAAAAAAAGAAAAAAACAAACAAACGTAAAAAAGTTTGACATAAAATCGATTAATTTTCGATTATTTCGAGTTCGCTTGTTCAGAACTATTTGAAAGAAATAGATAAAAAATTCTGAATATCTTCAAAACGTTCAACAAGTTCTTGGAATGTATGGAAAGAAAATATAGAAAAGAGATTTCGGACTTAAATTGGAACAAAATGAACAAAATCAGTTATAGACATCTCTCTCTTTCTGTCTAGATATAGTTGTGATTTGTTGAAAACTCGTTGACTGGGATATTGCCATCTCGATAGAAACTTTCCAGTAGTAAAGATATTGAACTGTATCATCATTCAGACGAAGATTTTTATGATGTCTTCAAATAATACGGACTTTATGAAAGATTGGAGAAAAGAATTCGCTGTTATTATCACAAATGTTTTATTGTTTGTTTCCATTTATTTTTGTCCTACAATCCAATTTCTTATTAAAAGTTATATATATATAACTTATATATTACTCTGTATTAATAATTTTATGATAGCAATATATTAACAATCGATTAGAGAGTTATCAATAATATACAACATTAGAAATCTTTGTTTCATTCATGCAAAAGTAATTTTTACTTTTAATGTTAAGAGCCGACCGTGAATCCTCTAGGCAAGAATGTTAGACTAGACAAAATAACATTAGTGCCCCGATTCTTGCTTTGAATGCTTCAAAACTACAGAAAATTCTCTCTCTGATTTTAAGACATTTTAAAATGTACTATTTACCATTTCAAAGTCCAAGCTTATATTTTTTAAATAAGCCATCAGAGTTATGTAAAGATGTGTTTTCTTGATCCTTACATAAAATGTCTATAAATGTAACTTATAAGATTTAAATTTTTTAAAATATTAATATTTCAGTGGCAAAAGAGTTCTATAAAATTAACTCTTCTGATCGAACTTTAATTATTGCAAATATGCAATTTTTATGATTTTTTATACGAAAACGTTATTATATAAATCTCTAAACTCTTGCGATTTTTAAAGCGATGTGGATCTTAGCATTCGTTTAAAACGAGATAGAATCCATTCAGGCATTCGGAAAATATCACCCCACGAACAAAAGATGCGAATTTGATTCATTTCTTTCGATATTCAAGAAAACAAGAAAGTAAATTAAATAAAATAGTTTGAAAATACGATATTTTATTTGTAAAAACATCGATTTTAAATCCTCGCAAAAGGAAAATTTGTTGCGTACCGGAATTGGAGATCAAATTCCTGATTTTCTAATTCTTATTTCTTTTTCTAAAGGAAATTAATGAAAATAATTAATCTTAATTACTCTTGTTTACAACTTTAGAAGGTTATCGGCATGGTTATATAACTTTGGTTAAAGTATAAGAAGAACAGAAATGTATTAAAAAATAAAGATTAAAAATCTTGACTGTAAACATTATAAAATATAGCATAATATGCTAGTTTATGAAATAATTATAGAATAAAAGATTAAAATGATGATAATTTTATTATTTTTAACTGTTTTTAAAATTTCTTCATTGGCAAAAGTGTTAAGAATGGCATTGGGTAGTCAGATCAAAATTATAGATCAAAGAGTACAGTGTATCTTTATTTTTGAAAAAAATTTTTATTATATAAATATATATATATACACACACACATATAGCCTATATAAAGGATGATTTAGGAATTGAAACATTATTCGAACGATTTACTCACATTTTCGGGACAAATATAATTAAATTTGGTTCTTTCAGCCTTTGACTACACGCTTCCCCCTTCGATAAAAGAGTGAAGTAATTCAGTAATAAAGGTATCTATTGAAAGACGATAGTTGAGATAAAAGATAGTTTCTATTTGATTTTTGAGTTGAATAACAGAATGCATTTTATATGAATGTTACAAAAGAATGCAAGATACAGAAGTATATGCATTATGTATTACACCAACTTTCTTCGGCGCATTAGTTACTTATAAGGATGTTATCTTCTTTTCCAGTATGTTTTTATAGTTAGAACAGAAAAATACATCAGAAGTGCCTTTCAGACTTGTGGCTTGTCTGTTGACGTACCAAACAGTATCATGTTTACTGTGGAATTTTTAATACAGTTCTATTAAAGTTGGTGCTTTCCCATGAGACGAACGAAGGAATAGCTGATGAGATGACATGGCTTCGGGCGACAGAATTCAATTCCATTAAAACGGCTGTGTACACAAAGATACATCAAACTACGTAGGTCTACTCATTTTAGAAGTACGCAGAGAAATATCAATTATATATATACCGTCTAGTTTGTATTAAATTCGCTATGTTGTTCACATATTTACCAACATCCTGATATATTATTCCGTCGCTGACATCTTTCTTTCATGTCCTCTAGCCTGAATTTTGGTAAGGGTTAATACAACATTTATACTTTTAAAAACTTCACCACGGGGTTTCTGGAATATCTTTCCATCATACTATACAATTAAGTGGAACTAAGTCCATGACAAGCGAATATATTGCCAGGTCCTTTCCATTAATTTGTTCTTAGATGTATTGCGTGACAGTCTTTACTCCTGCCAGCCCATTGTAATAGATCCAATGTACTAGTAAATGTCTTCTATTACCGACTTCTAATCCACTAAGTCTAGTCGTTAGAGTAACACAGCACGCAACTTGGTCATTACAGATCAACAGGGTTCGTCTAGTGTTGCATCTTTGTTGTTTCAAGTACAATTTGTAGATTCAATATACCAAACAATAAATTCTGAAATTATATATTTTAACAATTATATTATTGTCGATTTTGTATGAAGCGCTTTTCTATACACGCCAATAATTCTTTCTTTCATTTTTGAAGAGAATAATGAATTTACATGTTTATTGATTTTCACGCTGTTTTTAATTCTTTTTCTTTTCTTTTATTCGTCGCATATATATATATATTTTGTATAATGTGTTAATACGCGAATTACACATATAAAAAAAATTAGAAATTGGTTCCAAGATTGATCGGTCAAAAATGTGAAGAAGAGTGTGGAATTTCATCTAACTACACCATAAGGGAATTTTTTTAAGTGAGTGTGGTTAACATGATCAATTTATCAGTTGCTTGAGAATTGGAAATTCTTTATCAGTCACATTCTTACAAATGGAATTGATAAGACAACAAAGCTGTATCTCCTATCATAACAATACCTGTTGCTGCTGTCTAGGGACAGATAGAGGAAGCTCTTGGCGCGGATATTTGCATGGACGGAGTCAGAGACACCCACCCAATTAGTAGCTTCTCTGTGCGCTGTCAGCTTGATGGATTGTTACCATGGAAACAGCACGAGTCCCTCTCTAGAGTATCTTACCTGCCTTCTGTTGGACGATGAATCCTTACTAGCGGTGTACAAGATGTTTTAGCTTCTCTTACAAACATAGCCATTGGAAGAGGATAAAATAAATTGATAGCGTTTTACAAAAATGATATATAAATATAAAAACCCGAAGAAGAAAAAAAAAGAGAGTAAGAGAGAGAGAGAGAGAGAAACTATTTATGCATTGTTTAGTTTAGAATCGTATTTACTATTAGATTGTGGTGCTTTGGGAATTCCTTTCTGCATGGGTAAGTTCTCTTTATGACTTATACTGGAGAGTAAATAGTAATTGTTGTCGTTGCTTTGTAACTTACTGAAAACTTATTTCATAAATTTTAAATTGCTTATACGTTTGAATTCACGTAAGGAAGTTTTAAAAGCAAATCAAGTCGTGTTTTGAATTCGTCTAATTGAGTTTGTCCATGCGAAAACTTTGATATATTCCCTTAACATATTAATGAAAATAATTAAGAATATGCAAATTTTCCGAAGTTTCCTTGTCTGTCAAAGGAAATTCTTTAATAAACAGCTATTATTATAATTAGGTGAGTTTGATAAGGATTCAAATCTCGGTTTCTAAACAGAAATATAAAAGGATGTGTTTACTGCTTAGAAAATGAATAAGAATTAAACTGAATATGTTTGGATCAGAACTTAATCCACTGCAGATAAGGCAAAAGAATCGGTCCTGTGTCCCATATTCGGTAAAATCAATTGTTAAATGAAGCGAAGAAACTAAATAAAACTAACTGATGTTGAATTGAGCGAAAATAATACGATTTCTGAATGAGAAGCTTGTCCGATAATAAGAAGAGACAATTTTATGAGTACTAACTACATTAATAGATCCAAAAGCGTTACTTAAAGACACGTAAAAAGAGAGATAATGGCTCTTTTAACAAACCTGATTCGATTTGTCAATAGTGACATTCTCCCCCTTACATCGTGCATTGTCCATTAGAAAGAAATGTGAACTGAACTGAAAAGTAAAATGTGTTCGGGATATCTAACTAGTTTCTGAGCTTGACAAATGCCACTATGTACTCTGCTTGTAGACTCTGTCATTTCGTGCTGGAGATTAGTTTTAATCTGTGATCAGCGTCTTAACATGCTGACTAATGCCAAGAGTTTATAGTGATTCTGCTATAGGATATATTCCTACTTAGACTGACGATAATTGTAATTTAACTATAGTAAAACAATAACAAAGAGGAACGAGGAAGTAATGGAAATATTTCTTTTAGATTTCCATATCTTAACTGTTTTATTATCGTATCCATACTGTTGCATACATTTGAGTTATGGACACGCTCTTAGTTCAGTGCTGTAAATATTAGACCATTTCTCATTGTGATCTTTACCGGCTTGTAACAAATATGGAATATTATAATGCAATTTCACAATTCACCAGAATGTTCACTATATATCTGTATTCAATATAGTAAATTATATCATATGTCCGCTTATGTTATTTCATTGCTTGTGTGAACATTATTATCCCATAGAGATAAGCTACAAGATGCTACTAAAAATCAAGACACTGTATATGCAACTTCAACTTTTATTCCTTATTCGAAATTTCAGACGTTTCAAATGAATTCATGCGCATTTAGACATTCAAATATCAATTCTAATAAAGATTTGAACACTCAACTGACGCTATTTTTTTCTTTAGTTAAACATTACCAGTGTATATGTGGGTGCGTGTATTGAGCGGGCAAAGAAATCTGGATGAGAAGACAAATTGTATGACACAGAGAGTTGAGTGACACCTGTCGACGGCAGACAACACCACCGGTAGAGGGTGGGGGGGCCACAACGTTTCGTTTCCATGACAACCGTCAGAAGAGATCGATAGAAGTGGTAGGAAGATGTGCTGAGTTTGGGAGTTAGACTGGGCCGCACACGTGTTACATGCAGGTGGATGTTGAATAGCTTTGTACAGATGTTGAATATTGTTTTGGTATGTGACAAATCAACTGGTAATTGGCTGCTGTGATGGATTTCGACTCCATGATCGGTAGGTGTCACTGGCTTAAATTGTGGACTTTATTGATTGGACACGTGTTGATAGCGAATAGGCTGCTTGTAGCTTTCTTTAACATAACAGCGAGAGAGCGAATGTATTCCAAAACCGTTTTTTTTTTTTTACTCTTATAATCTGAACGTCTTTAAATGCCAATTAAACCGAAGTGATGTGATTTAATAATAAATTCAATAATCGATAACGATTATTGATTAATATAAATGATTTTCTAATCGATCCTTTCCGATTATTGATCTAAGAAATTGCCGAGTGATACAAAATTAGATTGAGATAAATATCGTTTAGCGACTGCAATTGGCGTCACTAGTCCTATCGAGAAAATTGAATTTTCTTTAATTAATAATCAGTAATTTTTCTAGCCAATCCATCATAAAATTACCGCTTAAAGATGATATTTTTCTCTCTTTAATATATTTTCTAATTTTACGAGACGATAAAGCTCGTAACAATTAATTTAATACTTTAAGAGACAGATTGAAATTTTCTTTTTTCTTTGATAGATCTATTTTTAATGATGATAATTATTTTTGAAAAATATATTAATCATAGGTAAATTTTAAAAGCAAAATTCAAATGCGCACTTTTCGTGTTTGCATTTTTATTCCGCGGGGATACAGATAGAAAGTTTTAATGTATTTTCTTTCCGATCGGCAAACTTGCCATATTCCACTTGTGTTGACATTTCTGTTTGAGCAACGTATCCTTCCTTTTGCATCCATTCTTGGGTTTCATCCTCGATTCTGGAAGAATTCTGTGTTTTCTTCTCTCTATTGGCAAAGGAATCGTCGAGGATAAATCACGTCGCGTTCTGACAGATAGTATGTTAAATTTTGGTCATTCCATGCCAAAACAACTCTCCGTAGAATACGAACACCGTGAAAAAAGTAACAAGTATACAGAAAGAAATATTTATATTTAGAAAGGTTCTAGATAACATTTTATTTTTTTACATAAAATGCAAAATAATCTTTTTGATAATCTTTATTCTCACCGTTCTTATAAAAATTTTGAGCATTTAATAGAAAATTCTCTAATTGTTTACAAGGAAAAAAGAAGAAATAATTATATATTATCTTAAATAGCAAATGTTTTTTTTACATTTTCTTAATTTATTAATTCGGTTTCAGGTTATACAGAAAATTGGACGAACGGTCTCGAAGGACTAATAAAACTAGTCATAATGTCAACATTACTCCTAAAGATTTAGCTTTGATCGACATTGGTCTTTAAACAAAATTACCAATTGGATTAGGCAAAAGTGCATCGTATTTTTAAATCTTTCTACAATAGAAAAGCTTCGAATTCTTCTTAAACGCATTTGACATGAAATTCTATTAGAAGAAAATACAATATAAAAAGTCATATTTCATCCTGTAAAATCGTTATTAAAAGCGAATTTTGTTACCAAACTCGTTGCAATCTTTACACGATAAGCGCATATTGTGCATTCTACTTAATAATATATTGCGACAAGGGTTTTAATTAATTTTCTCTAATTTACAATCTTTATCGAAGTATGTGCCCTACCCATTAATGGAATCTCATCTCTTGATAGTTGACATTTTTCCATGTCATTTTACCAACACTAATATTTTTTACAACTCTTTCCACCCTCCAGTTTATAACATAAATAATATAAAATCGAGAATATCTCTTTTAATTAGTTTTTAGCATCTTATTCATTAAGAAAATTCCTTCAGATTAATTAAAGAGAAAAAAATATATATATAAGTTTTATGTTAAAAATTAACATATAGATTGATAGTATACGGTACATGCAGATATTTTATCAACACACTTTTTTAACAGCTAATCGTTAACATATTTATGACACACATAAAAATCGCAGTTTTTTTTGTTTAAAGTTTGTTCTTAAAATTGTTTTAATTAATTAATATCCCTTTTAGTTTCTCAATCCTAAAAAATATGCCGAGAAAAATTAATCTTTTTTGCAAAAAATATATATAATAAAAAATGATAATTTTCACTAGAAGTATATATTTAACAAAATGATAATTTTCATAAGAAATATATGCATTAAAAATAATCATTTTCATAAGAAAATATACATGTTAAAAAGATAATCATTTTCATTAGAAAATATTAAAAAGGTAATCGTTTTCATTAGAAATATACATATTTAAAAAATAATCATTTTCATTAGAAATATACATATTGAGAAACTAACTATTTTAACAAGAAAATATACATGTTAAGAAGATAATCATTTTCATTAGAAAATATACACATTAAAAAGGTAATCGTTTTCATTAGTAATATACATATTAAAGAAAGGAAAATTATTCTTTTCTAAACGAAATACTGATATTGAGAAGAATATATGTTAGAAAAATAAATCATATTTAGATGAAATATGTAATGTTTATGCAATAAACATTTTTCACAAGATGAAATGTATTTGTAAAAAAATATACATATTATGTAATATGCATTATTTATAAATATGAAATCTATTTACTAGAGAAATATACACGTTAAATAAAAATATATTATTTACGAAACTGAAAACTTTTAATAATAATAATAAAAAATAGTAATCACTTTACTTCTAATCAATTTCTTTAGGTTGTGTCGGAAATGTTTGCATGTTTTAAATATTTACGTTTTCAAAACAAAGACTACATTAACAAAGATCATTGAATATAGAATCATTTCGAATGAAAAATTTCGGTTCATTAGCGTTATCAATACGTAAAAAATAATAATTTAAAAATTCATTACACATTATAAATATTTCAAAAATTTTTATTAATAAGAAAATTCTATTTAAAAAATTTATAGATGCAAATAAATATTAATAGAGAAAAGTTAAGATCAATAATAATAACGATAAAATCAGTTTAGGAAATAAAATTTTTGTCATCTTAAATTAAAAATACAGAATATTTATATATATTATATTAATATAAATTTTTCTGTTTTTTTTTTATTATAACAAAAAAAATTATATATCGAAATTATAAAAGCTTGAATGGAAAAAAAAGAAAATCAAATTATGTAGAAAATATAAATGTTTACCTAGTAAAATCTAAAAATGCTTTTAGTTTAAGCTTTGAAAAAAAAGAAAAAAGAAAAATATCTAAATATTTATCCAAGTTTTTAAACTGAAATTAATTTCAACATTTGCGAAAGTCCGTAAGATGTTTTTAATAGGGAGATGCGAAAATTAATGAATACAGTCATCAAATATTCTACAAGTCTTGTTTGTCATGGCAATTTATTAGTAACGTTTTTAATCAGCTCGACAGCTCTTTCATCAACTTTTCTTTTATTCAGGCAAAGTAGATGAGCTTCAACAGATTTTTCTCGCTTCGCTTTATATAATGGATATTCCTTCTCTCCAGCTTCCATTACAAATCAAAGAAACAGATAGAACCTAGTTAATTAATAAAATGGCGAAAAATGTTGATTAGTTAGCACTGCTGTTTATTGTGGAATTATAGCAACAATTCATTGATGCTTTAGTCGTACTAGTACCCCAACAAAAGCAAAATACATTTAACAAGATAGATGTACCTCTTTCTGCTTTCGACTATTCATTCATCTTCTGTCAGATAATAAGCTTTGCAATGATGATCGCTCCGCTTCTATTCCACAAACTACTATAAGAATAATAGATAAGATATATATTTTATAAACAGTATTTTTGTAACTTAATGTTTTTCTCAAATAATTAATGTTTTACTTCATTTATTATTATTGTCATGAAGTAAAAATATTAATAATGTTTAAATTTATTCGGTTTGCCGAAGATTCCTTTAAAAATTTGTCTGAAAATCAAAAATTCATAAAGTTTGAATTTCTTATTTTCACATTTTTAAATATAAATGTTATTTTACATATTTTAAAATTAATTTTAATTTATAGATATAGAGCGAGATAATTTATCATCTTTCTGGTATACAATGATAATTAACTTATCATCATAGATATTTTATTTCGTAAGTTCTTTAAGATTTTAATTATCACTGAATATCATTTTGCTTACAAACAACTTTATAAATAAGCCGAAAAGTCGGAATTCCTTGCTAGAAATTCTCCTCTTGTTAGTTATAAACGACACGAATATTATCTTAATTACAGTACAGTAAAACATACTCACGCTTTTATTTACGGCTGAATAACATAACTAAACGTTTCAGTTATAAATTGTAATTTATATAAAACAGTAAAACAAACTTACGACGTTATATAAAATGCAAACATATATGTCATTGGAGGTTCTTCCATTACATTATTTCAAAGATGCTTGTAGAAAGAGACACATTGTACATCTTTAAACTTTAGATATATGATGATTCGAATAAGCAAAGACGCATCGTGTACGTATACGGTACGGTATATATATACATATATATATATATTTATCTGTGTTATTCGCTAGGGATGGGCTTTATACGATTGAGAATCTAGTAATGTTTCAATGGAGGATTTTCAGTAAAATTCCCATTTCTGGATTTTAGACACGCCAACATAGAAATTTCCACGATAGTCCAAGCAGACAGCTGTCAAAATATTCTCTGAGTAAATAAATAGAGAGTAGAATATAAATTTGATACAATACTGTTAGGATATCTTTAAAAGAATGTGTTTAATTGGATTATTATATTTAACAATGTATTTTTTAATGATTCCATGCTAATATTTTAATTTTTATTTCAGAATCTTATACCTGTAGAGAATCAAAGATCAACCGTGACGTAAGTATACAGACTAATTTATTATAATTTTTAAAATTTTGATATATT
This sequence comes from Androctonus mauritanicus, assembly GCA_011317285.2. Taxonomy (NCBI): domain Eukaryota; kingdom Metazoa; phylum Arthropoda; class Arachnida; order Scorpiones; family Buthidae; genus Androctonus; species Androctonus mauritanicus. The sequence continues at coordinate 40,900 of WUQG02216525.1, forward strand.
ACCAAACTGGATGGAAGAATAAGGCTTCCACCTATATGTATAATTGTTTATTATGTTGTTATGTTTGGTAACAAAAGGAAACCATTCACGACCCTTTTCCTTCTATGGCCTCTTTTGTTCAATTGGAGTCGTCTCCATGACAACAGCGTGTTTCTCTTGAATTCTGGGTAATCCCACTATCGAAATCTGGACGTTTCTGTTCCCAGGGATTTAGAGCAACTGATGATTGTAAAGAGTGAATGATGCTGATCCGAAAGAGGTACAACGCAAAAAAAAAATAAATAAAATAAAACTGAATGTTTTTATTTTAAAAATGACTCGTCGTATAATTCAAAAAACTTATAAAAGATATTAGATTAATCCATTAAACTCTATTAAGTAGAACAAATTATCATTTTTCCAGATACGATCACCAGTAAAAAAGACGTACCTCATCATACTTATCATTTTTGTGATTGGTGCAATTGTATTTCAACAAGTTGCATAGTCATAAAAATGATGGGTGTGTTCTGGTTTATCACCTAGATCATCATATAGCTTAATATAACAAAAAAAAAAAAATTACCATGCATTACATATACTAGTAACAAGAATTAACGACTACCAAATTTGTACAGAACATTATTAAAGGTAAATATTATTTATTTTCTGTCTAAAATTTTGTATGTAATTTCCCTCAGGGCTACTTTCAGGTAATTTTGTAACTAATGTTTGCATATAGTCATTAATTATATCAGTAAGTGTACAATCTGTAAAATTATGTTAATATTCTATAATTAACAGCAAAGTTTACATTTCGAAACAACGTTACGTTTGAAAATTTTATCCTAAATCTGATTGTTACCGAGTTAGTGAATTTTTCAAAAAATTAAATTATTCAAAACCTTAAAATTCTCTACCATGTGTCGAAGAATCTGATCTTAAATTAGGATATTTTACGCAGAAAAATAAATATTCTTTGGTTAAGAGACAGCAGCAACGACTCCATTGTAAGAAGAAAAGTCATAAAAATCAAAAAGTCGAGATGATGACGATTTTCTTTTAGTAATATATCATTGACCCGTTTTTTTTTAATACGGTAGTTAATAGAGAGATTATTTAAGATGTTGGTATTGCTATCATTATCGTATATTCAAGTATATACCCGTTTAAATTCGGTACAATTCCTCGTTAATTTAACCTTTAAGTAGTATTTCTTAGATACATCGAAACAATGCTCCAATTATTTCCCAAGAGAAAGTTTCATCAAGGGTTTCGAGTAGTTTAATTGTTTGGAAAAATAATATATCATTAGTATAAAATTAAATGAAAAAAAAAAAGCTCGAAATATTAGCTGAGAAATGCGCTACTCGAATGTTTCTTCCGATCTAATTTTTACAAAAAAAATAAATAAAATAAAAATGATTATTCTCGTTTATTCGTACTATTCATTTTAATAGTACGAATAAACGAGAATAATCATTTATATTAGATTTAATATTAAAAAGTACATAAAACGATAAAATATTACTACTTTTATAAAAAAAATAATTCATTATATGCATCTGGAGTGATTAGTTAGATACAAATTACAGATAGTTCGTTATTTTTTCATGCTTTGTTATCCATTGTAAAATTAATAACAAAATTGCTTGTAATTATTGTTTAATATGCATGTAATATGACATTTTACAATTAAAATTACACTAAACTTTATAATGGATTAAGGTTTGATGTACTATACATGCGTGCTGCATTATTACTCTGGATGCTTTTAATATATTAAAATTACGAATATTTTATATTGCAAATTAGTCACAGATAGGTAAGAATTTACAAGAGATGAAATTTTATAATTTTAACTATCATAAAATAATGTTTGCATTTGTACCAGCTATTTATCTATTATACATTTATAGTATTTAGCTACATGAAGTCAGTGGCGTATCCAGAATCTTTGGTGCCCAGGCAACATTTTTTTGGTCTCCTTTCCCCCTTCAAATAAAAAAAAACATCTGTTTTATCTTTCAACACACATTTTCTTAAATAATTTTTAAGAATTAAAAATTACACAAAAATTTTTATACAAATATCTGGTGAATAGTAATGACATTCTATGCTGTTGGCCCCCCATTCAGCTTGATGCCCGGGGCCGACCGCCCTCCTCTGGGTACGCCACTGTATGAAGTGATTTTACTTTTAATAAAATATTAATTTTTATTTGATTAAAAATCGTGTAGTTCTCGGTACCTGATAGCATAATTACAACTGAAGGAAAATTTTGTAGCATAAAGAGAGATCTTACTGATGTTTGGTAGATACAGTGCAGAGATCTTCTTAATGCTAGAACTATAATTTTCGATTGCACCAGAATATAATTTACAATTATCAAGTGTATAATATGCTCCATACATTAGAGAACAGAATTATAATTGTAAGATTACACAAGATTCAACAATTACAATTATAAAGACGATATTTTACGATAATTATATTAACATTGTAAACAATATAAACTTACTTTAGTATGACAAGAATTAAATATCACAAAGAGAAAAATTTTTTATCATTTTTAAGAATTTTTTAAAAATATTTATGTAACGTTTCGCTTTATTAAATTTCTTTCTCGTTTATTTAAAACTCGCCGAAATCGCCACAATAAAATTTAAATGTGACTAAAGAAAAAATATGTATATTTTGCCGGAAAAAATCAATGGATATAATCGTTTAAAACACAAATTTATTGTTGTTTCTATCTCTTCATTCACCTCTAAATTAAGAGCGATCTTGATAAAACGTTTTCTAAATTTCCGAGAAATATAATGGGATTCAAATCTCGAGAGAAATAAAGGATTTACTAAGTCTTTTGGATCGTAATTATTCTAAGATTTTACATCTCGTTTTAAAGATATGTTGCGAGTTATTTATCAAACTCTTTATGTTAAAGAAAATTTTCTCTTTTTTCCGTTTTTAATATCTGTGTTTGACACGAGATCAACGCTTGATCAAAGAATCAAAAGACGTGATTATTAATAAATAAAAAAAAAAAAGGTTCGAGAAGATTTAAAAGTATAATAAACAGTAATAATAATAAACAGAAATGTGAATTAAAATTTTTTCTAATGCCGTTAACAATTTTGTATAAGCAATCGTTCTGAATGATTTTATTATGAACTGATCTAAATGCAAGTATGATATATAATGGCTATCAGAGGGGGGCAAGAAGGGCGGCTGTCCTGGGTCTCATGATTTTGGGGGCCTTATTTATAACTAGATATGTTAGAAATAAAATATTTGTAAATTTTCATACTGTTCGAGCTTCAGTGTTTGTTAAAATTTGAAGTTCTCTATCAATGTTTTCGCTTTTTTTATACACTTACCACAGTATATTTGCCAATTTTGTCTTTTTTTTGAAGGGCCTCAAAAAATATTAGTTACTCTGGGCCTCAGATTTTTTCTGAAAGTTCCTTCATGTATATATATTATTCTTACATTTCTCCTGCAAGATATACAGTCGTTTTTTTGTTAAAATGTAAACAAATTTCATTATAAAAAAGTACAATGAGGTGCTTTTTTTCCAAATTCTTTTGTTTTTGAAGAGAAGTAAAGCAGCCTATTCTTCTTGCTTCCATTTTTCTTATTAGTTATTTAATTACTAACCTAAATGGAATTTGAAACAAAAAACCGAAATTTTTTACCGGAAAAATATTTTTTTACTGGTAATTATATTAAAAGCCAAAAAAATATCAGAATGCAGCAACTTCAGACAATAAAAAGAAAGTTTATTGCAATAAAAAAATACTACTTTATTATGTTAATTTATGAATAAAGTAGCAATACATTATATTTACTTATTGAAACTTTCTCTGCTCTGTGTATATCTGCAAAAGCGGCATCTGTAATGCCGCTTTTGCAGATATACGCAGAGCCGTTGACTTACTTAAAACTTTTATTAAAATATAAATTTAAATGCATTATTATGTTGCATATAGCATAAAGTAAATTTTTGAAGAATCGACTAGGGGAATTTATTCTTAACGTGCCTCTTAAATTTTGTTCCTAGAGAATGGAATTTAAAAAAATATATATATTTGCTATTAAATGTAGGTTAATTCTTATTTAAAATAATAATAATAAAGGACTGGTAATTTTTCACCAGAATCCATTTTAACAGAAACCTTATCGTTACTTGGCGACATTTTCTATTTAAAACTGTAGATAGCCGCCATGTTTATTCTTAGTAGCTATTTAAACTGTGGCTAGTTTCGATTAGAGTGCAAACTGCGATCGATATTTAAACGATAACGATAAAGGGTCGTAATTTTTGAGGGAAAGTCTTTTCCCAAGACACAATTTACACAATGACTTTGCATTATCGTGGGTTAGATTACGGTTATTATTATTTTTTAAAATTGTTATTTTAAGCTAATACAGAATTTAGAATAATCTTCTTTTCCCATTCTATTAACTGACATAAAATTAATTAGCATAGTTACAAAAAAAAACGTTATTTTTTTCTGCTCTCGCTAGTTATTCGATTGTTAATTTAAATAAAAGGATTTGGAGAAAGTCATTTTTTTACCTAAAAAAAATTCTTTTTAATGTTATTACAGGCAAAAAAAAAAAAAGCCTATAAACGCAGTTATAAAAATACCCAAGCGCAGACATATATAATGATATTAATAATGATGATAATGTAATTATATTGTTGCTGCCAGCATTGAAAGAAATTTTGTTATTGTTTTTTTATAATTTATCTCTACAAAAATTTTTTAACATCGAAAAGCAAGGATATTATCACATCATTATCATTATCAATGCTATTATATTTGCCTGAGCTTAAATATTTTCATAATTGCATTTATAGATTTTTTTCGGTTTGTAACAAAATTAAAAGATAACATTTAAGTAAAAAATTTCCTAAAAATCTTTCTATATATTTATATATATATATATACAGTATGCTGGGCTTTTTTTTTTTTTTGCCTGAAGTTGTTTTCAGGTGTACTCAGGGCTACCCTGAGGTTTTTTGCGCTCTAGGTGAAATGGTGAATATCGGTCTAGAACTTTTTCGCTATAAAATATCTTACACGATAAATTTATTTAAACTTAAACATACCTAGAGTTTTTATATCTTTTCAATAGAAAAATTATGTTTAGTTTGATTATTTTTGAAGGTGTTACGCTGCTATCAATTCTATATACAGGATATACGGCAGTGGATCATTTAAGAGTTCGTCAAAGGTTGGCCAGACTCGCAACGGTTTTAACTAATTTTTTTAAAAAAGAAATCTATAAATATAAAAATGATAAATAGATAATATTTAGTCTACTTTCCATAAAGAGCAAATTAAAGCTTATAAGATCAATATACCGTTGTCTGCCTCGCTAATACTTTTGAATCAATTGATAGATTTTTCTAGGAATTTCAGTACAGAAGTTCTGCCATTAAAGGTGTTTTTGACATCAAATTTTGCTACCTCATAACTTTAATCATTTAAAAATGGTGGATTTTCAAATTTCTGAAGTTTATAACTTTTGAACCAATTATTAAAAACATTTTTGTTTTAAATAGTCAAAAGATTGTGCATTGAATGTCATTGATTTCAAAATAGCGATCATGCAATACAAATAGGCAATTAACTCTTTCCAGAAGTTTGTTACTAATTTTATTTTCTTAATAACAGTTACCAGTTGTTTTAAAAAAATTTAATTGAGGAATACTATAAAAATTAATTATAAATAAAGCAATATATCTATGAGCCTATCGTACTAATTGCAGAATAAAATTTTTTCATGATATCAGATCCGAAAATCTTTCAATAGTTAAAGGTAAATTTAGTTTTATAATGATATTGTTTTCTATAGATAAAATTGTTAATGAATTTTACCATAATTCAGCCATAGTAGACTTTGAAGCAAACTCAATTTTAAATTATTGAAATTCTTTTCACTAATGAATGACATGCAGTAGGCCTAATATTGACTATTATACTTCGTGCTGCCTATATATTCGGAAGAATACATTATAATGATTCAGGTTTATTAATTTTAATATGATTAAACCTTTTTCATGTTTTCTAATAATAAAATCATCCGAAATTTCGATTTCCCAAACGTGAGTCCAAGAAATTTAAATCGTTGGTTGAATGGTCGCTCCGATAATCATTGGCTGTAGGATGTAGAAAAGAATTTCAGATACTACTTTTCTACAAATTAAACATACACGCGCTTTATTTATATCTATTTTTATAATTCGAGAATTGTATTTCTTCAAAATATTTTGACAAAATTTTATAAGACATTATTAAAACTGTTATTAAAAATTCTCTCTTATGAAATCGACATTAATAGAGAGATTCGCTTGTATCTTGATGGATATAAAATCAAAATATATACAAAAGTAAAACTTTATAAAATTAAAATGCATATTATTAATATATGCATATCAAAAAGTCACTTTCTGCACAATTTTGATGATCGTTCGCTTTATTTACTGATTGCATTTCACGAATTTTTAGAAGAAAACTTTATACATATAAATATATGCTTAGCTTATACATAAATAAATATATATATTTATTTTATTTTTTATAATATCATTTGCTATATTATATATATAATGTATATATAATACATAACATTATATGTATATATACACTCACACACATGTGTGTATATATATATATATTATTTATTTTTGTTTGGAAAAAAAGCATCAGATAATTCCAGAACCCAGAAAGAAGTTTTCATATCTGAGAAGAGGGGTGACATGGAAATCATCTCCAGAGAGCACACTGATTCGAGAAATGGGAACAAGAAAGATGCTTCTAGACTTATAAAGTTTGTTTCATTCCGGAATTTTAGGAAACAAAAATAAAAAAAGGTAGTTTTTTTATCAGTCATTCTTTGATATACTGTAGGTATTGAATAATGGAAATGAATAGAAAGTAAACTGAACTTCGGCTTTTCGAGAAATACAGAAATTGAGAAATTCCAATTTTGAAAACGTAAGTTTTTTTTTTTTTTTTAGTGCTTCCTTTATCAAATATTAATCTTTTTTTCTCTTTTATTTTATTTAATATATATTCACTATTCTTTTATCGTTTTTTAGTCACTACGACCTTTGACATTTTAAAATTAGTTATTCTTTTTAACATACTGATAACTTATTAAAAAGTCACAATTTGTTGGTGAAAACATTGTTCAAATACATTAAAACTTTCGAATATTTGAAGGAACTTTTTAATTGCAGTTTCTTTTTTTTTTTTTTTTTTGGTTATTGTGCATTAAAATTTTCGACTAGACTTTAACCAAATACTTTTTCTTAATATTCTTTAAAAGAAAATGATAAAGGATATCCAATGACGGCAATTATCTTCATTGTCTGCTTATTTATGACATGCACGACAAGGGCAGTGTTGAATGCTGATTTGATAACACTCTTTCACATAAATGATGGATGTGACTAAGGTATGCATGCGGATTCTCCATAAACTCTTCCTCTTGTCAATAAGTATTTTTGACGTGAGTGTTTTAAAAGATCCTTTCTGTAGTCAGAGCCAAATTCACTACGTGTCAATCTTTATCAAATCTCCCGCATGCGAATTTTATAAATATATCCCGATATCTTTTCCTATATATATATATATATATATATATATATATATATATAGTATAGTATAGATTTTTATTTTATGAGGCATCCTATAGCTTTTTTTACATAAATCGATTAAAATTTTTCATATTTCCTGTTATATTTTCTTGGCGAAATGTATTTTTACATGCGGATTATTTAAATTTTCCAATAAAAAAATTTAAATCTTTGTAAATCACTGTTTCGCATTTCCTAATTTAATTGCTATTATTTTAACAAGTTGGCAATTTTAGTGGGCTCAAAATTTACCTAACGAAATATTAATACTAACGTAATGTTTAAACAAAACTGAAGTCAACGATAAGTGACTTTTTTTAGTATTAAAACAACAAAAGTTCGTGGATAAAATATCACTGTCTCATTCGGTGGCTCTTAACGACGCTATAACATCTAAAAAGCGAACTACGTTTGTTGAATTCTTAATTTTTATAGCAATTTAAAATATATCATTATTGTTTTTGGCTTAAAATTGTTTAAATTTTGAAAATCGAACCTTATTATAACGATGCAGGACTTACGCTTTTAAAATATTACAATTACTTATCAGATAAAATTAGATGACGTAAGACTGTAGAGAACGTAGATATATCTCCGTGATCAATGATTTTCCATGATCTTGTGTAATATAACACACTAGCATTAAAATTAACATACCATTTTCTTTTATAAATTGCCACTCGTATGTTTTAAAAATCCCATTAAATCCAAACGTATCCAGTACAAAACCGGGACAGATATAAAAATCGGTTTAAAATGGCGTCTTGATACTATCGCTGTTTTTTTGGTTGTTTTTATATTTTTTTTTTATCTAAAACGTTGTAATATAATATAAACTTCATACCACATTAATATTTAATAGAATTTTTAACAACTTTAATAATATTATTGTTGCTGATCACGTTGTCATCTTTTTACCTTGCTCAACAGTAGTAGCTGCAGGAATATTCATGTCGAAAACCAATCTAGATAAAAGTTGAAAACGAGTCTGATGATCTTTCCATCAAGAGATTAAATCTATTTTTAGATCTTACTGCAGTATATCAAAAAATATTGAGATATTTTTCATCATCGGTTAGTAACTATTTCTTTTTTTTATTGCATAAAACTGTGCAATACCAATGTTTCCACCTTTGTTAGATTACCGATATTTTATGTTAAATAATTAATAGAAATATTTTATATTTTTAAAATTAATATACTGTATCGAAAATATTTTGCCTCCTATCCGGTTAGGAATACTTTTTCATTTATTATTTCGAGAAACTTTCCGTTCTAAAATCACTCCTTCAATTCGACAATGCACGTATAGAGCAATTCTGGAAAAACAATTCACGCTTACATAAAAAATAATTATAAAATGTTTTGCGTGATTATGGTAAAGAATACAGTTATAATTTATTAATAATTCACGTTTAAATGTAAAGCCGATCTGTTAACAGAGAACAACTTAACAAAAGGTAAATTTGTACATCAGTCGGTATGACAGATGGTGGTTGAAGAATTAATTATTTCTCGTTATCATTATTAATTATAATCTCAACAGAACTCGAATAATTATTTTCTCAAACCTTAATATTTCTAAAGTAATAAAATTTATTTTTCAGTTATTATTCACAATAATACTAATCGAAAAATATATATATATAGATCCATTCAATTTATTATTATTTTTTTTTTATCTTTTTGAAGCTTAGTTAACAATTTATGTTAATATCGTAAACTGTGAATATATTAAACTACACATTGTATTATTATTATTTTTTGAATATTTTACTGCAAAAATTGAGAATTTTCTCCTAATAATTTTTCGTAAAACTTAAAAAATACAAATTAAAAATTGTAAGATTAGAAAATGTTAATTTTCTGCAACATTTCTTTAGCTCAAGGTGCATATATCCACACAAAATTTTTCTAGTCAAATCTGTTAACGGTTTATTTTCTCATATTAGAATTCTAAATCGTGTTTTAAAAAAATATTCTAGTAATTTAATTCCCTTTAAATTAATTAAAGAGAAGAAGAAGAAAAAAAAAGTAATTATTGTTGGTATCGAAGAAAGAATATTGTTTAAAATTTGCTAGAAGCAGAAAATTCATCAAATGTTTTGCTTTAGTAATGACATTTTCATTCTTCAATCGATAATACGAAGACGAAATCTCTTAAGCGTTTATAATCAAGAATAACACTGGGAAAAGCGAAGATTAATATTCATTATATCGCGAATTAGCCAAAATTTCATATGTTTCAACGATAATTTACCAAATATAAATGCAGCGAACGGAAAATATTGGAATCCCAACTTTGTTAATCATCTAATAACAATTATTTCTCGAATTTTAGCAAACGTGTTTGTCTATCCGACGTTAAGTAAACTCTTTGATTAATAGAACTCTCTGTTGATTCTCCCTTGGCTCTGATAAAAAAAAAACAGAAAATGTTGTGATAAACCGCATTATTTTTTAAAGCATTTATCAGCAATCATTGTTAAAGGCAATACGATCCTTCTTCCTTAAAGTTTGCAAAAAGAAAGAAATTTTGCAGCTGTGTTTTTTTTTTTTTTTTTGACTTAATCGTTTATTAGAATAAAATTATTATTAGCAAATTTATTAAAATTTTATACATATATATATAGAAGCTCGTCAAACATACGAAACGATACAAAATATGACGGAAATAGGTTTTCTAGAGGGGGAAAAAAAACTTAATTGGAAACAGGAGAGAGAAGGAGGATAAGATCAAGACATCGAAGTAAAATTCGAAGTGAAAAGTGATTGATTGGAATTTGGAGACACTCCGGCAAAGTAGAAGTTGCTATCAGAAACTGTTCTACTTTAAAATTGAGGTAAAACTAAATATTCAAACAAGAGATGGATGGGAGAAAAAGAAAACGAGATGGTAAGTAAAGAAAGTTATATTGGAAGAGAATTAAAAAAAAAAAGCGAAGCTATACGAAAAAGTCATTCGCGTTACAGAATGAATTATTCTAGGATGAAAAAAATCTTAAAATATTTGAATTAAAATTATATTTAATAGCTATAATCTAAATAAATCTAACCCTGCTAAATTAAACCTTCGGATTAAATAGAAATTTAATTAATGGTTTGATTATTATTACTATTTGCTGAGATTAATTTGGTAGAGTTAGATTAATTCAGAAAATACATATTTTACGTATGGTTTATTGTAATGATTATAATTTGATTAAAATATTTTTTTCATAAATTCTCCATGTTTTAATTTTTATATTTGTGAGATACTAATCGAATATAAAATTTTCAATAATTAATAACACGTTTAATGCTTTTATTATATTTAATAGATGGAAAAAAGAACATACAATCATACTCAGTGACGTTCCTAGCATTGGTGTTATCCGTGCGGTAATTCATGGTGTCACCCCTTCTCCCTCAATA